>JANJYP010041615.1:0-11607 GCA_024605115.1 Rastrelliger brachysoma | reverse complement strand
TCTGTTTATGGATTTCAGACATTCACAAGTCTTAGAAAAAGCCCATGTTCCATGATTTCCAGACTGAACTGACTGAAATGAGATTATGGCAAAGTCTGCTTCCGTTTTCAATGAATCACACCTTTTTGATAAGGCTGCCTTGATTCCTAACTTACGTGCAGTGGGTGTGTCAGAAGGTCAGAAGTCTGGATGGGAGAATCCATGTAAATGAAAAGCCGCGTAAAAAGAGGACTTAAGCACGGCCAGGAGAATTGGGCCCTAAATCAGCTGCACCCAGTGTTAATTCTGCAAGGCAGAGGGTTGGGAAAGCTACACAGACTTTATACAGTGTATGAGATGCAACAACAAAGTTGTAAAAAAGCTGTAAAAAAGCCTTGAATACAAAAGCAAAAATAGATAAAAGGAGTAGTAAGTCTTGCATTTATGTTCTAATTTAATAACAGAGTTGATATGGCTGTGCTAATCTAATAAAAGGCTCCAGTTTATGTGTCCTATTCTAAAAGTATGACCCAACCAGGCTCATGGGAATCAGTATACAAAACACTGGCTCAGTGGTCTCACTTGAACACTGTTAACATCTCGCAGCTGTGTAGTATGTGATCTTTTAGAGGAGCTAAATGAAGGTGATTACATCAACTCAAGTTTAAAAATGAGCTCTGTTGTCTGAAATGAGGCTGCTGACTACTAATTAAAGCTCAACAGTAGTTTATCACACTTTGACCAGGTCTCCCATTAGAGTTACCACTTGAGTTAACCAAATGTTCTGTCCCTGCAGAAAGATGTGACGTATGGCTGAAATTGCAGTGCCCTCTTACACAGGTTTTACTCAATACATTTGACTTGATGCGCCAGATGGTTTGTTACACGAGAAGTTGTCCTTGAAAACTGGAAAAGAGCAGGGATTGGATGAATCATCTGTCTATCACAGTCTTAGCTTATGAGGAAGCTGTATTTGCAAGACCATGAGATTAGCGAGAATCCTTGCAGGATGATGATTGGTCTGAACCAACAATGGTACAGATGCAAGCGCATAACTTAAAGCATGGCAAGACGCCTGTAGCTGCCTGGCAAGGTAAGAATATATCTTTATAACTTAACCCACATACATGTCTTACCATCATGAGAGCTCATAAATAGTAATGAATACATATTTGAGGACATTATTTCAAAGACATTTCTACTCAGACAAACTCAAATTGGTAAGTTTTGGTCAGTTAATTTTGTCTTCTCCACCTGCACCACCTCTTCAGAATCACTGACTTTGAAGTAGCTCTGTATTTGCCACATATGTCACACATTATTGTTTTCTGTACTAATGAAATGAGTTGTGAGTGGTCCAAATTGTATGGTATTGTCTATGAGGTGAGCATGCACTGTCAATTCCTAGTTTTACATTAGTAAGCACAAAGGTTAGAATTGGTAGGAACATACGCATAACATCACTATCAAAGCAAAGACTGCTGAGCCCTCTGCTGGTCACACAAATGAAATACATTCAAACTGCTCAACCACAACAAATTAAGTGTTGAGGCTCTCTGCACATAATTAGGAATTGATCGCTCTCCCTCAGGAGTAAAATGTATTTTTACAAACAGAAAGTAAGAGAGTAACATTTTGAGATCTTTGCAGGTAAAAGAATAAAACATAACACATATCTTGGACAGGATCTTGGACCTTTTATATTGATGCAGTCCAGTGTCTTGAACTGAAGAGAGCTGAATCATATGATTTTCTCTATAACCATCACTATGTTCAGAGAACATCTGATTCTTTTACAGTAAGTTTAGTGTGAGCAAGTGCACATAAAATACTAAATATAGCTTTATGTTTAGTTTCACAAAACTAATAAATTTACTTCATTAGAGGAAATGATATGTATAGACCATTAGAAAAAGCAGAAGCGTACACATATACAGTATACTACCATGTTAAAATGATCTATACAGAGCAGAAAAGTCTATCTCATGAGCCCCCACCTTTAGAGCTTGTCTAGTGTAATCCAACTCCAAGCCATTCTCTGAGCCTTTGGCCTAAAATGTCTGTTTGGCCAGTATAATTGGTAAATGGACTAGAGTTGATACAAGGGAATGAGGAGCAGCTGAACTGGTACAATTCTCCCCTAGCTGCTTTCAATTGTGTTTATTGTGGCTCAATACAGCTATCAAATGGAAGGAAAGAGAGAGCTGTCTTTCGTCATTTTTGTAGAGCTAAAATCAACATAGCTGAGACCTCTGAAAGCTTTTTAAAATGTAGAATGAGCAAAGGAGGAGGGAACTCAAAACTTACCAAAAAATGAGGATAATATCCAAGTGTCTGTCTTTTGTGCATTGCAAAAAAATTGTTTGGGCTTTCATGGGTTTGGATTGGTTGGTTAAGGCACAGAAACATCTCAAAACGGGACATGCAAGTATTCTAACCCCAAGACAGTCAGTCTGGGGGGTTCCCTATTCAGTACTCAAACTACAATTGAAGGAAAGGTATTTAAATGTGTTTTGCTGAGAAATGTTTTCTTTTCAGCTAGACATTGAGAACAGTACCTGTCTCTGCATCTCTTCCACTTGTCGGTGAGGAATGCTCTTTAAGATGGTGTACATTTCAGAGAGCTTCTCCTCTGGAATAACCACAGACGCCCTGTGCAAAACCATAAACATAAGATAAGTGATCTGAATAAAGAGTGACAATAAATGGCATTTATTTGTTTGTTTTTTTAATTTCTTGACTTAAAATGACCTTTTCCAGTCAAGTACTTCAGAAAATGGCAGAATGTAGGAGTCAGCAAGGATGACAGGGACACAACCAGCCTGCAGCACATCACTGAGGGCAGCCTGACCCAAACGAGCCCCTCTCAAAACCACGCAAAATGATGATTCCTGCAGAGATACATTATGATGAAATTGTTATTGATTAGGCAAACATGCACTAAATTCTAGTGATTAATACTAGAAGTAATAACATAGCTAAGACTTCTGAAAGCTTTCAGCTAAAACTAGTATAGATATTATACTGAAAGCTAGTGTAGATATTAGGACTTAGGATGGAAAAACAACAGGAAACAAATAAGGTCTTTTGTCTGCAAAATTTAAGAAAGTGGTGCAGTAAACAATGATTATGTATCTTTTCTTTTCATTGTTTCTCACCTGCAGTATCTGTGGGTAATCATACACCTGTCCCTTGTAGCAGCGTTTTCGTGCAGAGGCAGCTCCCTGGGAGAGATTGCTACATTTGTCTAAAAGGAGCAGTGCCTCTCCATTTTCTTCCTTTAAGCGTTCTAGTTCAGCACGATACTCTCGGTGAATGGCAGTCTGAGAGGAGAGAATAAAGTAGCGCCGGGGACTGGGGGATGAAGACAAGAGATATGCAATTAGCAGGGGTGTAACAATACACGCATTTGTATTGAACTGTTTGGTACACGATGTTCGGTTCGGTACAGGGCTGTGCATGAGTGAGTTCACAGGCCAGAAGTTTCATGTGTTTATGTTCCACCGCTAACATGTGCAGCTACATGTGCAGCTACACCTGCAGTCCATGCGCTTGATGGCTACTGCCAGCAGTAAACCAGAGCTTGAAGACCCTCCCCTGTCGCTAAAGTCTCCTGCTTTGGAACACTTCGGCTTTCTGGTTAAATATTGCAACGGAGAAAGACAGGTGGATAAAACGAGGGCGGTGTGCCAACACTGTTCAGCTGAGATTGAGTATGACTCCTACAACACAACATGAAGGTTGAGTAAAACTGAACAGGGCTTCATGCTGAAACTGTTATTGCTGCACTTTACTTGTTGAAAAGTTTTGTTTACAAGGACAATATTTCATACATTTGTTGTTTATTTGAGAATTTTATTTAACTTATTACAAGGCAACACTTTGCATTTATTTCATTTTCCTGTTTCTATAAAACAGTAAGTTGTTACAGTAATTTGTTGGTTTACAAATAATAAAAATTTAGGTTTTGCATTTTGTTCCCATACTGTATCGAAAATGAACCAAACCATGACCTTAAAATCAGGGTATGTATCAAACCAAGATTTTTGTGTATCATTACACCCCTAGCAATTAGTTATTAAATCATACTTTTTGCTGAGTGTAACTACTTAATCAAGACTAACCTGAAACTACAGCTTCAATCATTTTATTTAGATATCCACTCTCGGTGTCACATTATTATGTTCCAGTGGATCACTGCAGGTAGATAAGCTGTTCATTAACTAAGTAAGTATATCGACAATACAATGAGAGAGTAAGAGTGAAATGAGCTTACCCAGGCTGTCTCTCAGGCAGCTCAACATCAGCAGAGAGGGGGCTGTAAACTGGGATGCTCACATCATAACCTTGTCTGTAAGTCCATGTAGAGAAACCACCACCAGCCAGCAGCACTCTGAAACAAACACAAAAAGCCTGGACTGTAACAATGCTTCAACACACTGTGGATTCAACAGAAACAGAACAGACTGCAACACACTCTAATGTACTCAATCGTCTTTTCGGCCTATGAGTAACTATTTATCAACAATGTTGATGTGAGACATGAAGTGACATCAAACAAGGCTTGGCTCTTGGCCTGGTTAACAGAAGCCATACCGTTCAAATGTCTAGGTGATAAGAAGCATTTTGGATTCCCTTCTACTCTCAAGCAAGGTGAATATAAAGTGGAAACACACTAATGGTCAACCACACCTGGTTCTGATGAGGCTCCATGCCAAATGGGCTCCAGCTGGATGAGCCCAGGAAATTCTTTACAGCTAAAGATAGTGTTCATTGTCTCAAGGCTGCGTATTCATAAACCCAACCTCTTCCATCTACAACCATCACTCTAGCCCACAGGACATCATGAGAAACATACAGGGCTCTTCGCTGGTAAATACCTCCAAATTTGAAACATACCTTTCAGGCCTCTTGAAAATATGCCATTATATATTCTAACTACTTATAAGTATCTCTTTCATCTTCTTAAAGTGATCATAACACATGTGGGTGTCTATAGTTAAAGGGCAATTTTACTTGCAGTTGTCTGATCGACTGTTGTATGAAAATTGTCAGTTTCATCTGACTACAATGAACTGTAAAAAAAATAAAAGGGGATGCACATAAACAAGAAATGATTACAACCTTATAGCAATGCATTATTTATCTAATAATTTGTGTATGTGTGTTTGTGGACATTTAACACAGCAATGCATGTATTTAATTCCACTGTATCATTTTAGCATGCTAAAATACTGTAAAAGTCAAACATTACTGCTCATTTTAGATTTCACCAATCTACAATGATTATACAACGATGCTGCTTGTAATGGACCCAGTTCTAGTTTGCACACATTGCTTTTAAAGATGAAGCTACCTGTCTCTGGGCACATCCAAAGCAGTGTTGTAGTCTGGAGGACCCCCAGGTAGCATGTTGAAAAGTAGATGATTCATTCCCTTGTCCCACCTACAAAAATATACACACACAGTTAGTGTGATTAACAGATTACAGAATAATTACAGTTTTGCAGCTAATAGCACAACCCAAAAGTAAAGACTTCTTTGCTTTTTTTTTTTTTTTTATTCATATCAATGTAAATTGAACATTTTTAGGGTTTTGGATGTTTGCTACATCTAGGGAACAACTTTGGGATCTGATGTCTTATGTAACTATTATCTGATGTTTTTTCTGACCTGTTACAGTCTCAGTGATTCATTACCCCCGCTAAGGAGGTTATGTTTTTCGCTGGGGTTTGTTTGTCTGTCTGTTAGCAGCATAACTCAAAAAGTTATAGATACATTTTGATGAAATATTCAGGAAATGTGAACCAGGATATGATTCGATTTTTTGGGGTCATACGGATCATTGTCATCAAACAATCAGGGTCTACACTTGCGTATCAACTAATAACTGCATACCTATAAGAGCAATTTAGGGAAAATAATTTCATTAATGGGAATAACGGTAGATATCCAACTACAAAGCAGTCAAATACTATGGGTCTTGACTAGGACTAATTAAAACATGTTAATTTCATGACTGTAAGTAAACTTTTACCTTGGTAGCATTGCCAGTGCCTGGGCAGTCTCTCTGACACGCAGGGAGTTTTGATTCAGCACATCGATGGATGGGATAAAAAGACAAGCCCTAGTGACATCATCTGTGTAAAAGTCACTGTCAGAGATGGCACTAAGAAGGTCATTGTATTCTCGTGACAGTCCCGTACTGCTAATGGGAACCCCCAGATCATCCACAAACCTCTGCAGAGAGTAGATGTAAACCTACAAAAACAACAATTTCAACACTGTGGCATAGTTTTTTTTAACAAATAAAGTATTAATGTGAAAGTGGATCTGAAAGGCAAGTACCTTTATACGGTTCTTGGGATTGTAGCCGCATCGATACACATCAAAACAGGTATGCATGCGACAGCTGAGGTCACCCCTCTCAGGAATGGGACTGGAGACAGGGAGGCGGACCAGAGGTGCATCATGAACACTGCGTTTATCCAGGGTCCAGTCAGCTGTGGACTCAATTGAGTGAGGCCAAAACTGAAACATCCCAGTCGCGATGAGTCCGAGCAGCACCACGGAGAAGAGGGTGATGTAGTATATGCGGTGCTTGGTCTTCATCCGTGGGATAAGAGCCGGCCCTCGTGAACTGTATTTACCAGTGGCGTACATGCCTGACTCCTCTCTGTCCAACCAGCCACTGCAAAGATAACTTACAGCTGAGATAACTGATCGTTTGTTGCACTGTTTATAAACAAAGTAATCAATTATGTCATGACGCGACGAAAAACCTAGAGACTTATTTGTGCTAATTACTACGATAAACAGCGAAACAGCGACAAGAGTGGCTTTTTCTTATCTTAAATTGATGTAAACCAGGAAGCTATCTTGACAGACAGCAGCTAACACTGATGCTACGTTAGCTTAACTAACGTAAGCTGGCGTTATTAAACCTTAGAAATGACAAGTTTCAAACATTACGTGTATAACGTTAAATGTTTACCCACCAAGACGTTTATCCGAAGGGGCGTCGACAAGTCGGCGTCAATTCATGGCCACGATGAGAAAACTAACCAGGCTAAAGGCTCACCTGAAAATACAGCTGGTGATATTAACTTTGCAGCGAGCTAATGTTAGCATGAGGAAACCTTTCAGTGATTTTCGGAAGTAATTCTTCTTTGTTTTAACATGAGACTGCAGGATGGAGACTGTGTTGCCCTCTGGTGGTGGACATTATATTGTTACATTCATACTCTTGGTGTGGGTGAGTAACTATACAGCACAGCATTTTACTGCATTTAACCCAATTCATACCTACAACAGCAACACAATATCACGCAGAACAGTATTAGGTCAAATAAAATAAAAAGAAAAGAAAATATAATACATAAAATAATATATTAGTAAAAATAAAATAAAACATTTAAGACAAGCAACATTACGGTGAAGTTGCTATCAATTAAAACAAGGTCTGAGATAAGGCCTTTGAACAGCTGCAGTGGTGGTAAGGAATTTCATTTTAAGGCATTGTGTCATTTAAGGTGCATTTGAAGAGAATAACATTTTTTCCTATTTCACCATACATCCACAGTATGTTTCTCTACCCTGCGTGCAAAGATGCATATTGTAATTCAGTCCCCAAGCCACCTGCCTTACCTTTGTGTTTTAAATCATGATGTCAAGACCCTTTACTTTGCAATCTTACAGGATGTCTCAGGTGTGAAACCACACCCTTGGGGGTCAGCACAGCACACATGCATAGAGACTAAATGCTGCCTCATCCTGTTTACCTCTGATTCTAGATACAGATAAAAGACCGGTCCCTGATGATATGAGAGATCTAGATGGCTTGTAGTTGAGTAGAAGGTCCGATATGTATTTCAGCCCTTAACAATTAACTATGAGTTATAAGTTATAATTATTGTTTAAGTGTTGCTGAATTTATCAGAGTTTAATGATTTGCCTCTCAGATTTCACTATAATAATCCAATAATCCAAACTAAAACTGATGCAAAGCCATATAAATAAATAAACATTACAACAAGAGCCTTTTAAAAAGCAGGCGTTTGTAATTGGTGTATATTTGCCTGTATATTTTGCTAAAGTAATTAACTGAACAGCTCAGTAATTCTGCTGAGACCAGACAGAGGTGTCATTGGCACTATCAAACAGACAACTCCCATCCATGCTGTTTCATTTGACGCATGAAACCTCTATATGGTTCTACAGCAGAGTCTGGGCACTCACAACAGACTGCACCTACACTTGGACTTAAATATAGCAAAGAGTAACTCCTGCCATCTTTACCAAAAATCAACCTGAACTCAGCACTTTTAAAACTGATGACACATTCTTTATAATCTTCAATCTAAAATGCAAAGTGTCTCAGAATGGTCCCATTTGGCACAAACTCCTTAGATAAAGCACCTTCCATCGCTTATCCAGGGTATTTGGCATCAAGTCATTTATTTAAGACAATGAACGTGAAAATAGCTGAATCTGTAATGTGCGTATTTTATTGAAAAAATGCATTTACAGCTCATTAGACATCAGACATTACATCCTTTCATTATACTCTTATTGACATAATCTTATGCTTTTAATATCCAATATCAATTTTCTTAAAAGTACAAGAAATGACATTGCACCTCAGCAGAGATAATATCCACTCCAGCTTCCATGGCACAAGTGCACTTTCAGCTAACATTCTCCTGCAGTTACTATAGCCTCACTAGTATTTGCTTTATAACAGCCCGGGACTGTATATTACTGTAAAAACATACTATTATAGTAGGCCTACATCCATGTCACTTTTTAAAAATTTTTTGTTTTTTATCCCCAATAATCTCTTCACCTCCTGTTTGGGCCACCCACTCCCCCTACAGCCCAATTTATTCTGATGACAATTCTGAGAGTCCCACTTATAATCAATAATAGACTAAAATATTATAAAGCCATATGCAAAACCTATTCTAATCTGTTTAGGGACACTTTAATAGCTCCACTCCTGAGCATTATTTGTTATTAATGTCCCCTCTTGCAAATAATATGACATTTCTCATAAACGACTCCATGTTGTTTCTGACATTATATTTTATTTTAACTGAAACTTGACTGTAGGAAGGAGAATTTAGTAAACTGTTGGAACTACATCTCCCAAATGTTGGCTGTTTTAATTCCCCATAGCTAAGTGGCCATGAAGAGCAGTGATGGTTACTGCACTTTCTCATTCTTGCCTAAGCCAAGCTGCTGTTACCCATTTACAGTTAGTCCCTATCTCTGCAGCAAAACTACTCATTAAAGCCTCACATTGCTACCACGTCATCCCAATTCTGATGTCACTATATTGATCTAAGATTAAATTCAAAACATTCCTCCTAATCTATAATGCTTTAGTGAGCTATTAATGCTTTATACCTCCTCTGGGACTCAAGCTTCTCTAAGCAAGGACTAGTTTTATCTCAATCAGGACCGAAAACATAAGGGGACTATCCTGGGTCCGAGGCTGTGGAACTGGGTGTTTTAATTCACAACTGAAGAAATACCTTTGCCTATCTAGTCTTTTGTGCTTGAGTTATCATGTATATTTTTTTCATTTGTAATGCTTTCAACTGTTGTTTTTATTGTGCTGTCTTATGTTGATTTTCTTTTTTTAAACTCCTATTTTGTTCTTTTAAATTGATGTCTCCTTTAAGGCATTTTGTAATGTAGGTTTTGAAAGGTGTCATGTAAGTTTTACTCACTTTTACATACCTCAAGAAAAAATATGTCATGATATCACCAAGCATTCAGGACACACCCAGAAATCCTGGGATGTGAACTCCAGTATAATGCCTTTTGGTTAGTTTAAATGGACAAAAAAACAGTATCTCATGAGTATATGTTTAAAGAAATATGACAGAAATTCATAGTTACTTTCATAGTTTGTTTATTCCATTACAGGGCAGTAAGGGGGAGGGATTAAATACATTCTCATTGTGGGGGAGGAAAGGAGGGAAGCAAACCAGGTAAACATGGACAAGACAGTTGAATTATTCCTCTTCCAATATAGACCAATTTGTAAAATCTGCCAATATTTGAATAAATAACTTTCAGATGAAATATTTTTTTTCTATTATGTCAATAGTGATATCTTTTAATATATTCATTTTTCTCCTCGTTATATATTGTTTCTACACAACTCTATTGGAATTCAATCTTTTTTAAACATCTGCATAAATAATTACACATAGAGGATGGTGCTGTACACATCATGGTGAAAGGTATTCTAGTGCTTTCTTTTAGGAGTTTAAGTGTTTGACCGGTTGCAAGCAAAGCTACTGAATGCAGGAAATTGCTGCCTCAACCTTACTGTATCTTGTGTGAGACTACTAGGACTGGCAACATGATTTGAGTAGTGTCAGACTGTTAACGAGCTGGAACTGTCTGCTGTGAGTAACCACAGCAAATCTGGCTCCAAATAGATTAACTGTGCAGATCCAGGCTTGTCACTGGAACTGCACCAAAGGTCACTGTGAGCAGGTTCTCACTCTGCAGAAAGTCTGACCACTATGAAACATTTGTAAAAAGAGCATATTGTCACCATGCCATGGCAGAATGTCAAATACTTTTCTACATGGACAGAAAAAAAGCAGAAATATATAACTCCTTACATTGGGAAAGTCTAAAAAGTGCTTGCACTGTACTGTCCCAACAACTGAGATAAAAACCACTGACATCAAGCCAATCTGTTGCAAGAGCAATAAGGATAATACCATCAAATATAGCAATAAAAGTTGTAACAACATTAACAGTAATAAATAATGAAAAGTATGAGCCACTTGTTACACCCGAGTGATATGGAAGATTGTATGCCTCATATATAGAATTGGCACACATAATGCTCGAGCCCATTTATTCATTCAGTCTGACCTTGATGGTGTTTGAGATGAACCAGATTAAAGGGAGGCAAACACCTTGACATCCAATATGACTCAGAGCACCTTGAGAACAAGAGAAATTATATCCTGGGACACTTTTAGGATACACAATTTGGTCCTGTATGGAGACCTGGGTATGCATTAAAAATGCCCTCAAAACTTTGCGGGTACATACATGGTTATTTATGGGCATCTTTACAGCTTATTCATAATGACTTGATGACTTGTTCTGTATCAGCCATGCTACTCTGAAATGCATAAAGCATGCAGACCCTGATGAGGGCACATTGCTAAGAGCTCCCCAAAGAGAAAAAATACAGTAGATGACAGCTATTAGCAAGTTCATTATTGTGGCCTAGATGCTGATACTAGGACTGGTTAACACCCAAGACAAAGAGTTCATGTTTTGGGGACCAAAGCCATGGCAGTGTTTTAAGATCAGGATGGCATCTTTTCTGTGGTGTTGCTGTGTAACAGTCTACATGGGAACCAACAGAATGACCAGGGAAGGAGATAATGATTGTAGCTTGGTGCTGTCGTGTTTAAATAAAGCAATATCCATATACATATACAAAATTACATCTCATAAATACATTTGGCAATAGAGTTTATTAATTTTTTTGGCAATGGGGTAGAGGGGGATTGAGCAATATGATGTGTGCAAGAGTATCCAAATGTGGCTTAGTGACAATTTCTCTTTAAAAATAAAGAAAAAAAA
>JANJYP010041597.1:0-10364 GCA_024605115.1 Rastrelliger brachysoma | reverse complement strand
CTGATCACTCTCTTTCCGTTCTCCTCGCGAGTAAGAAATAACTTAAATAACTCTTGTCTTCTCTCCTTTGTATGTTGTGTTTTAGGTTGACTTGAACCTGACAGTTACGTGCCACTTTGCAGATTGAGATTTTACTCATAAAACATGATGAACTTGTAAATTTGAATACACTTTTATAAATGTAACAACCCATGTTTCAAGATACTTTCATCTCAACCTTTGAAACTTTTAAGAATCATGTCTGGGGTCAGTGAGAGATGTTACTTCCTCCCACAGTGAGCAAGCCACAATAAAGCTCAATAAATAAAAGTTTTGTTTTTACTTTTATATTATTCTTATAATAATATATTTGTAAATTCAGCTATTTATGCCTTTACTTTGATTAATCTACTTGCTACATTTTCATTTTATGTAATCATGTATAAATTGCTTTTTATATGATACCATAACAAATACAGTGAGTTACCCATTATTAGAGTCATTAATTTATCTGTTTACTGTACAGTAAATAGATGTTCTGCAAGTCTTCCATCCAGTGCAACCAGAGTCAACAGTTTGTCGAAATGTCTGTTTAACTTATTTTTGCTGTTGATTATAAGTCTGTCAGAATGTCAGCCATGCAATTACAAAATATTCTTAAAATCACTACATGCAAAAGGTTTCACATATTAAATACACGTGCAGATCTTCTGGTCAACATTACTACTGTAACAAAAACTGCAGACTGCAGTGTGTTCACTGAGAGTGTGTGATGATGTCGTATCTCACCTGATGGTCTGGTCGAAGGAGGCACTGAGGATTTGGTTGTTGTCCTTGGAGAAGCTCAGGCAGGTTACACCTTTGTTGTGAGCATGCTCAAACCTGCGCAAGCATAAACCACTCTGGATCTTCCACACCTTACATACATGACCAACACAGCAACACCACACACACACACACACACACACACACACACACACACACACACACACACACACACACACACACACACACACACACACACTTTAGGGACAGAAGATCTACTGAAACTACTAGTTGAATAATGCTCACTATTAACTCAACTGATTACAATTTTTCAACCTCTCATGACATACATAAATACAATACACATGCACAACAAAACTACATCAATACAGGATACATCCACATTTATACACACACATATACTGTATAGCACATATACAAAGGTGACAGTTACCAAGGTATGTTGTTTAGTAACATTCCTGTTTCCAGGACAGGAGTCTGTTCTGTGTCCAGATGGAAACAGTGTGAAGAATGGATGAAGGGGGTGCCTGGGGTCATGTACTATGTTGCGAACTCTGTGTGTAATGGCTTTGCTGTTGAGGTCGGAAAGGTTGGGGGGGTAGGGAGCACAATCATTTTGGAGGCAGTGTGAGTGATACATATGAGTTTGTTTCTATTTGAGAAAGTTAATGTTGAAAAAACGGAACAGTAAAGGAAAATGGGTTGAATTATGTTTTTTTAGGGCAGAAGCAGATGGTGGAAAGTTTCAGTTCATGGATGTTGCAGCCACTGATGATTATTTTTATAAATAATCAGCCAATTATTTTCTTGATTAATCAATTGTCATCTGATGTATCATGAGTATGAACAAATAAGTAGACAAATATACACAAGATAAGTAACCTACATAATATTTATACAATTTAAAGATAGTCCAACCTTTATTTTTCCATTCTGAGCTCCAGTGGCCAGGAGATCTGTATCCTGACTGAAGCACATACACAGCACAGCATCATCCATCATCATGAAGCTATCTTGAGCTTGGTACTTTAAATCCTAATTCATCCATGAATTCACAGAGAGAGTGATAGAGAGAGATAACAGAAACATTAAAATACACCAAATAAAAAAATCATATGAGCTGCATTTTTATATACTTTCCATGTCACAATGTGTGATGGTATTTACCTTGCTAATTTTTCCAGTGGTGAAGTTCCAGACTCCAATGAACCCATCTACTGATCCAGTGATTAAATACTTACCATCAGGAGAGAAACGGGCACATTCCACATGTGACCGTCGCCCAAACTGCAGAATGAAATGACATAGGCAAACTGCTTATTAGCACTCCTTCACTCTCCAGAACACACACTTGCCCGTATGATTTACAGCCTATGATCCAGAGGTGTTGAGATATAAAACACAAAGTTAACATTGGGTGACCCAAAAGAGGTATAAAGTTCTCCACCAGGTGACTGTTTACTGTTGTGCAGGCCAGCCATTCACACATTAACCTTGGGCATTGAAAAGGGAGGACAAACAACTCCAGCAGCTCCATCTGGATGCAGGAGATGAGGGCACAGCCAGAGACTAAGACAAGTGCCTTCAGGTGAATAAAGCAATTACTTGTGTTTGCATGTATGTTTGCCAAATGTCCTGTGCAGTTAATGAGCAAGTACATATAAACAACAGTATATTTGGAAATGACTCATCAATAAAAAGAAAGCTATTATTTGCTGCAAATCCACTTTTTACAGCTACAAAAAGTATTTTTAACCCTCAAGATTATAAAACCAAACTACAGTAAGAAGACAATCCTTATATTATACAAGAACCTGTGGTGCTCTACCTTAATGTGACGATACAGCTGGGTAGGAAAACTTTCTTTCTCAACATGTCTCTCCTTGTTGCTACATGTGTCGATGGCAATGTCAGGGGAGAGGTGACCCGAGAACTGCTGTAGTCTCATTGACTGCAAAACAGAAAAGAGGAACAATCAACCAAAATGACTAATGTACTCCTGTACTTTTGATGTATTCTCTCTATGAGTAAATAACAGAAACAACAACAAACAAGTAAAAAAAAAAAAAGAATAAAGAAGTATAACTAAGGGTATAAAATACATGTGGGACTAAATCTACACAAAGAATTCATCATCTGTCACGTTATCACACCCAAAGAACTTGTATGAAAAATAAAAAATGAACAAACCATTATGTAAATATTATGATTATTTTTGCTTAAGTGTTGCCATATGCAGTGTATTTTAAAATCCTTATAACATAGCTCCAGTAGAATAGGAGAAAGAGAGGGAAATAGTTGCTGCTCTGTGATAATGATAACGATAATGATCAGCCTACTCACACCGACTTGTTCCAAGAGCCCCATGAGGCGAGAAGGGGGCACCACACTGACTTCCCTCACCAGTGCCTCAGCTATCGCCCTGCGCCGTTTCTCCTTGCTGCTGCCTTTTGGGTATGCCTGCAGCAGGGGTGAATGGTGTTATAAAGGTTTCTAAGCCACACATGAAGCTGTCTGAATGCTCAAACTGTTATTGTCTTACCTCACGTGGATCAAAGTAGGAACACGTCAGCAAGTTCTCCAAGTGGAGGTACCTCTCTGGCTGGGTCTGCTTCAGCATGATCATTGGGTCAGTTTGTCTGAGGAGTGAACGTGCTGCTCCCACTTCTCTCATTTCAATGAGCTCCATTACAACCTGTTGGAAAGATCACTGCTTATCAGAAGCTGCTAATGTAAACATTCAAACAGCGACCATCTGCTGAAAAATGTGAAACACACCTGCTCATAAAGGTCAATAAGTGTGTTGTCAGGCAACTTGAGGGATTCGATTGCCAGCAGGACAGAGTCCCAGTGGCCGCTTTTTATGTCTGCAATGAAACTGTCGATACTTTCCACTGTGTTGAGTGAGACAGTGGTTTCTTCCTGTAGGGTGGTCAGTGTTCGGTAGAGATTGTTCTCCTTTAGGTACTGCATTATCAGTCGGATCACACTTCAGAGAAAAAAAGGGTAAATGTTACAACCACAATTTTATAATCATACCAATAAACACTGTCATCTATGGACTCATACAAACACTGGCATGTCTTATGAGTCAGGTAACTGGGCAATATTTAATTTGGTAATATAACACCAACCAATTTATTTTTATTTTAAGTGTGGGATGATTTTGTATATGAAAAGCAAAATCAATACTAATAACCTTTGTTTCTCACTCTGTACTGCCAATCTGCAGATGATATTAGATCAACAGGCACATGAAGCAGACGCAATACAGTGACTGCAAAACAGTTCAGACCCTCCTCTTTCTCTCTCAGCAAAATCAGTGGGGTTTGACTCAAAGATTAGACATGTGTACAACAGACTGGCCACAAATAATAAAAGCATATCTGTGATGGGATGGTCGGTTCTACAACCGATTAAACAAACGCCACATGAGGGCACAGACTGCGCAGATAATAAATGATAAATAACAGCGCCATTTAGGCTCATTAGTAGTTGGCAGTTTCTTTAAATTAGACAAGTCATACCCAAACAATAATGCTACTTTTTATGATATAAGAATCTCAAGGATGAGGCAGAAAGATTGCAGCGAAATCAGAATTTCCCAAATAAATGATATGGTGTGATGTACAGTTGTTCATCTATTAAAAACACACGCATCTTTCCAATTTTTAAGAAGAACAACTAATATTTTTCCTTCTAAATCATCACACAGGTGGTCATGTCATTTCAATTACTGTCAAACTATTACTGCAAACTTAAAAAAGGGCACTTACTCCGCGGGCTCCATTTCCACTGCCATGCTGATGTTTTCCCCTGCTGTTGCTGCACCGGACTGGATGTGAGGCGGCTCGGCTCGGGCTCGGCGCTCGCTAGAGCCACGTGCAATCCGTGTGCTGAGGACCACCCACTACACGTGCTTCTCTTGTGTCTTGTATTTTTTTGCAGCGAGCAGCAGTTCCAAATCTTGAGACTGCCGCCCGCCACACAAAGTCTTGAAACTACACCTCCTCCTAATTCCTGACGCATGCCGATACACAGAAACATTTTCTTGGCACGTTGTGTGCAGCAGAGCGGACGCGGCTGCGCGGGGAAGGACTGCAGCTGCAGTCAGCCACCACCACCACCACCACCACAACAGCATCAGCACCACGGACAGCCCTCGTGGCTCTGAGCGTGCTCGCTTGTAGGAGCCATTGTGCAGGAGCCAAAAACACAGCTCTAAACGTCCTCTAACGGAAAATCACCTCAGTACCACTCATCAATATGCAGATACAGATCTGAGTGCGTCTTTGCCTTATTTACCTTTGAAGCATAATTTCTTACGAACCATCTGTCTTTTCATATACACATTGCGGGGATGATGGTAAATAGTTTGCCACTTCAGAAAAGAATATTTCATCTGCGTGCCTGCGTGTAGGCCTACAGCATGCCTCCTGAATCCTTAACAGAGGTTTCATTACATCATGTGGCATTAATCCAGGATTAAAAAACAGAATAACCTTGCATGGGCGCTGCTGTCAAAGCAGTGTGGGAAACAATTATACAAAAATGGATACTTATTAATACTTACTGCCTACATATGAGGAGGCAATATGTGAACAGGCTCTAAATAAGGGTTATTTTAACTATCATCTTTATGGACATTTTAATACATAATTGGTATACATAGTAAAAATCACACCCCAGACCCAAATTAGGGAATACAATTATGAAAATGTCTTGTGTTTGTTTATGTTTAAACAAGTTATGTATTGATATTCTGTGTTAATATCCAAAAATAATATCAGAAATGTCATTGTACTTTTTTGTTGATGTTGATCAGTGTTTTGCTGTTTGTGCCAGTGTGAAAACAAATTCCCCCGTGGGACAATAAAGACAAACTATCCATCTATTCAAAGTCCTGGTCACAGAAACAAGAAAGAGCTTCATTTGTACACACTGCTGATCTACGACTGCACAGCTCACTATTAAAGGAACCACATAGTGAAGTTCACAGATGACAGGACAGTAGTGAGACTGTGAGTCAGTGTGCAGACAGGAGGTAAATGAACTGCAGAAATAGTTTAAAGTTAACAACCTCATCATCAATGTTAACAAAACAAAGGAGATGACTGTGAACTTTCACTGACTTGGCACCTCGGTTGAGGTCATTTCCAGCTTTAAATATCTAGGAGTGCACATAACCAACAACCTGCAACACAGCCCGCATAGTTAAAAAGGCCCATCAATGCTTTGCTTTTTGAAGAAGCAGAAGAGGGTATGACTCCTTCTACAGGTGTGTGGTGGAGGGCATCATTACCTCCTGCATCGCTGTGTGGTATGGCAGCTGCATGGCAGAGAAGAGAGCACTGCAACGGGCAGTTTAGTTGGTACAAGGAATCATCAGCTGTAGCCTGCCCATATTGCAGACATCTACATGGACAGATGCAGGGACAGGGACCCCTGCATCATGAGAGTCTCCACCCACCTTGCACATGACCTGTTAGCCCCCCTTACCTCAGGCAGGAGGCTGTGCAGCATCTGGGCAAGACTGATGAACTCTGTATCACATATACATTGAGCTACATTACATTGTCTTGCTGCTGTAATGAAGATTTTCTGACCACACACTGCACTGCTTACTTTACTATAAGTAAAACTATATGAATATGCATTAGTTGGTATAGTAATGTGTATATGTGTATATATTAATTTATTTTTAATTCACTGGAACCTGAGGACAATATTTCATTCTTTCATATGCCTACATGCCTGAATGATATTAATATCCTTGAATCTTCCCTCTGGTTACATTCATGTCTGCAGAGGTCCCCAGTCTGTATAGTATCAATGCTCCTATAGGAAGATTATTTGGTCGTGTATTTCTAAATTTCAAGGATAGAAAATCAGCATTCACTCTGGATCACTTCTCAAAGGTCTGGAACAAAACACCACTCACAGTGTGGTCA
The DNA here is from genome assembly GCA_024605115.1 of Rastrelliger brachysoma. NCBI lineage: Eukaryota > Metazoa > Chordata > Actinopteri > Scombriformes > Scombridae > Rastrelliger > Rastrelliger brachysoma. Next base: position 3,648 of record JANJYP010041597.1, on the reverse strand, counting down.
GTTATCTCTGTGTGCTGCAGAAAATCAGTTGCACATTGGTGAAGAGCATTGTCAGTTGTGAGGAATTGTTCCTAAAATGTATGATTATCATCACAGAGAGGGCAAGCTCTATATGTTTTGCAGGACTCCACTGACCCCTCTGAAAAATTGTGCAAAATCAGATTTGAAGGTATTTGGTTTGAACAAAATCCTCCAGGAATCAAATACAAAATTAATCAAAAGTGAATAAAAAATATTTGAGAGCAAAAACAATCTCAGATAAAACTTAACATTTTCTTTCACTGATGAAGATTTATCTTTTGGGGTCACTTTTTTCAGTTTCACAGTTCTGAAGTTCAGATCGTTTAGTTGTGAAACTGCAACAGGTAGTATGATTTACCATTAATGTGTGTTTCCTAAAGTAATTGACTGATATGGATGCAGCCTTGTGAAACATGCCCATGAAAACACAACTGAAAGATTCAGAATGTAAACTTAAAAGTAAAGCAGCAAAACTGAAAAATTATAAACTGAAACAGCAGTGAAAAAGAGAAATCCTGTCAATACTAGAAGAGTGGAAAGTATTGTAAATATTTCACACTTTTCTGTTTTACTTTTGGAAGTTTTTGTTATTTTGACAGAAATGTGATCCCATGATGGCCGAGAGGTTAAATGGACTCCAAACCTCTGCACAGATTCAAGTTAAATCTTAAGCACCTGCGTGTTCACAGTTGACTGCTATGACCTTATAGCTTCATAAGCTATGGCTTAAGCTTCAAAAGCATAGCTTCATTGCGACTTGGAAATCTTTACAAGATCGTTCGTTGTGAGTTCAAAGCTATCATTATTTTCAAATAGGCCCAATTTTCCAAACTATCACGAGATAACTCGCGAGACTTCCTGATCCAACCTCGCATTTACCGTTCGCGAGAACAGGTGAGTATTAATTGATTGACTGACTACACAATGTGAACCGTAGTTTATCTATGAAACAGCACTCAGCAGGGTAAGTGTTTTCTGGAATCCCCATTTTTTTCGGCCAATAAATTCTACAAGGAAGTCTTTACATTTCAAACATGCTATTTCTGTTTCTTCCTCCATCAAAGTGTACGAAACATGCCGACGAACAACAACCAGGTGAGTACAATGGAGTTAGATTAACATCATGATCAAGAGCGTAATGTTTTACATTTTCCGTAAAATAGCTTCTGTTTGAATCTTGCAATAATAGTTTGATAAGTTAACACATGCGGATATTTTTAAAAAAAAATTAAAATAAAGTCAAAATAGTCATTTTTAATGCGAATTCGTTGAAAGTTGAATCTGAACTGAGGCTTTGTCTCTGCTGGTTTCTTACAGAAGGTCCAGCTGGATGCAGCTACCAGACTGGCCAAGCTGCCGGTGGTTCGCTCTGCTTATGCCCAGCTGTCAATCTTGTACACTGACACTAAGAGGAATCACCCCAGTCTGAGGTCTGTGTGTGAGGTGCTGGAGAACCGTGTGACAGCGTTAGGCACGGTGGCATCTGACAGATTTTCACCCGTCATCGTTAAACTGGAGCCACAAAGTGAGTGTTGCTGAAACATTTTTCTGTCACTTTTTAGGCTCTATTGTCATATGTTAGCTATATTCCCTGATTTTATTCATGTACTTTCAGTTTTAAATGCCAGTGTTGTGATGTGGATTTTAGGCATGCAGTGGGAAATGCTTGTAAATTAGCTTTGCTGCAACTACCAATTGATCTTTTTTAATCAACTGTTTCGTCAGTGTCAGAAAACAATGACTAACTATAAAACTATACTCTATACTTAATGAGTTTCAAACCCAAAGATAAAGACAAGAACATTTTAAGAGACTTGAACAAGCAAAAAATACAATATGATTATATGATTATCAATGATGAATCAAATGACTAAAGTCTATTAATTGGTTAATTGTTTTGACTCTAATGTACATTTGTTATGGCTCTAGCTACAGGTTCATTGCTGGGAAAAGTCAGGATACATCAGTGAAGAAATGTTCATTTATTTTTGGAATTTTGATCAATAACCCACCTTAATCTGTAATGAACTAAAAATCAAATTATGTAACGCTTGGCCCTGTTTCTAAAGGTACAACCCCATCCCTAACAAATGATGTTTAATCTAAAAATATGTTTCATAGATAAACTGATGAGTATCCAAATGAATAATTTATGTCCAATTAAAATTAAGTGCTAAGAATAACTTCAAGGTTGTTTTTTGGTCATCAATAAATGCAGATTAGGCATAATGGGGTTATCATATTTGCTAAATGAAGGTAGTGGCTGCAAGTAGTTGTAGTGAGAACTTTTCAGTAACAGATTCACTGTCTCTGTTTCCATAGTTTCTATTGCAAATGATGTGGCATGTAAAAGTCTTGACTGGCTTGAGACTACATTCCCAGTGCTGCATACACCCACTGAGCAGGTAATATGTTCTTGTCCTTTTTATCCTTAGAAATTGAATTCATATAAATTGCATCAGTTCATTTAAAACACTAAAAGAGGCCAGTTTGCTCATCACTGTTTTTCTCTTTCATTAAGATTATTATTGGTGCAAAGACCAAGATGCTCGAGATCCGTGATGCGGTGAACATTGCAGCTTATGGAACACTGGACTGCATGCATCACTCTGTTGTCAGGGTTATTGAGAGTTTTCAGCAGGATGATGAGCAGTCTAACCATGCAGTTTTGGAGAGAGCCATCAGAGTGGCCAGTATGGGACTGGACTCTGCTCTGAGCATGTCTGAGGCTCTGATGGACAGAGTGCTTCCTCCGACAGAGGAAGAAAAAGGTATGTAGCATATAGTAGATGCTTCAGATGTTGAACTCAAACCTTAAAATGCCTTTTTGCTGATCTGATAGAGGAAGAAACCCACTTGGTGGAGGGTTTTGAGGTCGCTACACTCAGAAGAAGTTACCCTGTGAGGCTGGTGACGCTTACTGCTAAGCTGTGCAGAAGGACCTATCACAAGGCTGGGGCCAAGATGCAGTCTGTTGAGGTGTGCTGTCAGTACAGTTTCATAAGAGGTAGAGTGGTGGGTGTGTATGAAGCAGACTGTCGGTATGATTGTCAAATTGTTAATGATACTGCTATCATAGTGGAGTCATTTAATCATCATCCAAGAAATCAAGCACAGTGTTGATCACTTGCAGTCTCAATTTTTTCCGCAGTAGACATTTTGACATGTCAGTAAGAAAATCACAGGTGTAACAAAATCATGTTTTAAATGTAGCTGCTTCAGTTTCAGGGTCCTGGTATTGCATCTGCTGGCTCACTGTCACATTGCCATGGCTCACTGAGACAACTAACTGAAATGAAGAAACATGCATTAGCATGCAAAATGTCAGCTGTGAAAAACGAATTAATAAAATGAATAGCTAATTTGTAGTCAATCATTTGAATCAGAACAAAAGCTGATATAAATACAACTATTTAATAATTAGAGACAATTTTAACGCTTACTTTCTCTGCAAAAGGTAACTTTTTGAGTTTGGAAATGAAAAAGGAAAACATTACATCAATATTTTCCTGCTAATAACAAAAAATCCCCATAAGAACTGCACCAAAAGTTTGATTATAAAGATGATAGTGCCAGAATATTTGCACACTGTTCAACACTAATACAGCTTAATTTAAGACAATAAGT
>JANJYP010041568.1:0-12434 GCA_024605115.1 Rastrelliger brachysoma | reverse complement strand
CACATGCACGAATGGAGCACATAACACACATAATGATCACAAACATAAACATGTGGTGAAGCACGGACACACTGCATCTTGGCCNACACACACACACACACACACACACACACACACACACACACACACACACACACACACACACACACACACACACACACACACGCATAGACATAGACACATACTACTCTGTATGCTCCTCTTTGTCTCACTGTCTTTATTTAACGCATAATGAATTTTGTGCCCAGTCTCTTTCGATCTCTCTCTGTCTCTCTCTCTTTCTCTCTGTTCCCTTTGCTTTATAAAAACAGAGGAATGAAAAGCAGCCAGATGGTAGCTCAGGCCTAATATAAAATCAATACGCTGCCTCCAAGAGAACTGAAGGGGAAAAAAAGAAGACTTGGTGAAAAAAGAACATTCAAACACCACGAATGCCAAAATAGAGTTCTTTGGTCTCCCCTTTTTTTCTCCACCCTCTTTCTGTCTCATCTCTTCTTTCTCTCCTGCTCTGTCTTTTTCTCTGACACAAAAATGTGTGCTCACACATAAACGTACACGCATATGCACACACACACACACATACACACACATACACACACACACACGCACACACACACACACGCACGCACGCCCGCATGCACACACACACACAAACACACACATTGCTTCAGTGTACTTCAACCACTCTCGCAGCTTTGAGTAGACCCGGGCTGCCAAACTTCCCCACCTACTGCTTCACAATGCACCTCTAGGGAGGCAAGAGGAGTTCTGTGTGTGTGTGTGTGTGTGTGTGTGTGTGTGTGTGTGTGTGTGTGTGTGTGTGTGTGTGTGTGTGTGTGTGTGTGTGTGTGTGTGTGTGTCACTGCAAGCACACAGGAATGTCAGGACATCTCATTGGGTCGCAAATTGAGAGAGAGGAGGAGGGCAAGGTAGAGATAGTCTTTGAAGAGGGAGAGGACTGAGGGCCATTGAGAAGTCATTAGGGTAATGATAATTGGCGCGGTGAATAAGCAAAGAGAGAAAAGGGTGGGAGAGCATGTGTGTATGTGTGTGTGTATGGGGGTGTTAACAGATGCAAAGAGGTGATACGTTACAATGTAATTTGATTGACAGCCACACGTTAGGTGTTATGTATGAACCCAGCTCAATTTACAAAGTTTGGATTCTGTGCTTATTTTGTACATGAGAAAGTTTGTATGTGATATAAAGAAAGAGAGATGTTTTGTATGTTTGTCAGCAGCTCCACTTTGTGTGTGAGGAACAGTAAAGCCTGTCCCTTGGTGACTGGGCCTGCTTGCTGGGTGACAGATAGCCCAGGGAGAGAGGGGACACCAGGCTGTTTAGCTGATAATTAAGGGGGTTTTATCTTAATTTGAGCTGTTACTCTCTATCCTCTCCTGTGATTTATGAGTCACTGGCCCAGCGCTGCTCCTTTGCTCTGCCCCTTAGCATCAGGAACAAGACAAAAGAACCTCTTTCCTCTGTACATACTGTATAACAGACATTTATACAGTACACACATAAAAGTAGGCACGTTATTACCATGCACAATCTGAAGCGTCAACATACAAACTGATAATTACACAGTGCTTGAGGAGTACATTTGCACATAAGCTCTGAAAGGTGCACAAATGCTCAAAGTAGTGGTATCAGCAAACTAACTGATTGATATCTGCCTGCAGTCGTGCAGCAGCTCTCACTTATGGCCTTTATTCTCCTCCGCCATGCTCCGGTGGTAATGAATCATATGAGAAAAAAAGGCCGACTGAAGCTTTAACCTCTCGCTGGCTGGCCCCGGAGAGACATATAGAAAGCAGTGCAGGATTGGGTTCCTGTGAGGTGGAGTGACCGCAGGCAAGAGTTAACTCGATCTTCAGCTGGGTGGGGTACAGGGTGAAGAGGAGGCAGGGTGGAGGAGTGGGGGGTAGTACAGGCAAACAATGCGAGCCACTGTTCTCAACCTATCACCCCCCGGGGTCACAGAGGAGAAGACATGCTAGTGCAACCTCATCTCCTCCAGTTGCCTCTCACATAAAGGCTGGGGATTTCTCCAGTGCCCTGGCTCAGATGTTGTTTTTAACCAGATTGTGGGCAGGTCTTTTTGGCCAGGCGTGTTTCAGGCTGCGCTGTAATAATCCCACAGGTATTTTGCTGGAGGGAGGGACCTTCACACCTCTGTCAAAATGGCAAGAAGAGTGTGTGCACGTTCTTTCAGGGGTGTGAGCCAAGACGTCATTCTGTCTTTCACATTAAGCCATTTTTTCTTCTTTTTAACTTTTCCTGTTGATCGACATTCAAGAGATATTTCTATCAGGTAGTGCTATATAACACAGTCGTATCCTTTTTAGGACCTTGTCTGGGATTTTTTCTTGGAATTCCAGCTCATCAGTGGTTAAAATAGAAAAAATAAAACATCTAAGAAGAAGGAATCCGCCTGTGAAGGAATTCAAAGATGTTCTCCTCTCTGTAGACCAAAACCTTAACAAAAGGCAGGAATTAACAAAAGTCCACTTTAAGTCTGAGGACATGTATGTGCATGTATAAGAGACTATACGTGATGAGATGCACAATAGGGATAGGTGTTCACTGCTGGAAGTTCTCCCATTGACCCTTGACCTTTGTGAGTCAGAAACCTGTTTGTGTTTCCAAAAGGGACGGCCTTCTTCACTCTTATCTCTAGCCTTGTGGGGGAGGGCAGACTGCAGGGGAAGTAGAAGTTTCAGCCAAAGGCACACAGTCTTCTCAGGGCATGAAACTTCATCTGTCCCCTCCTCCTTCATCTATCTAGGCTCTTAACTTTCACCCCTGACCCCATCACACCCTCCTCTGGGCTCCAGCATCAACAAAAGCAGGAGATTAGGGAAATCAACAGGCTAGAGGGGATTACTGTAGCCCTTTTCATCTTGGGCTGCGATCACAGTTGACACAGTCTGTTAGCAGTACTTCAACTTAATCTAAGTGCAGTTTACTTTTTTAGTTTGTGTACTTATGTTAGCCACGGTTTGTACACACACTTAATTGTGGCAAAATCCGCAGAAATAACAGAAGTTGTCAGTTTCATGGACTTCAAGCGTGTATGATCCATTTACAACACGTACATTAATAAACAACCACATACAGCACACATGTGATTGAGCTTAGCTGAAGGAAATGTTGACATCTATTTGCTACTTTCTGTCAACTCCAGGGGCTTTCTCTGATGCACTGTGTGCTGTCTCTGTGGAGACATCAAACACAGGCAGGAAGTTGAGAGCCCCAACAGGAAGTCAGCGGTATGATTGACATGTGGGCTATAGTGAGGTGCTAAGGCCCAGCAAAAACAACGTCTGTATTTATAGATTCCACAGTGACCCACATATGATAATATGTTGTGTTAATAGACACTGGACTGGAACAAATCTGGCAGCAAGTGAGTACATAATTTGTGTAATTACAATTGTATGTATTGAATGGAATTTCTCCTCTCTCATTGAAGTACAACATTCATACAATTTATGCACACCTGTGCCTCTTAATTATAGTTAAGTCCTTTTTTCCTCCACATCTCCTTTTCCTTTCCCCTTTTTAGCCTGGTGAAGTGCCCCTGAATCGCCTTGGTTCTCAGAGTCTGGCAGCAAGTCAAAACTATGTACTCGACCCTCTAGATGCACGTCTGCTAACCGTTAAGCCGTTTAGCTCCTAATACCAACAACAAACACTCTTTCTGTGCTGGCCCTGGGCATAGAGCACAGTGAGCTGCCTGTGAGAGAGGTCAGACAACTCTATAATCGGACTCTACCCATCTGCCCTCTGCTCTCCCACACTGAGCAGTAGGTTGGGCTCCTCGGCAGGGGACTAAGTGGGACATGGGGACACAGATGCCCATTGACACTGCACCATTCATGGAGCTTAAGCCCCAGCGTAGCCACCCAGTGATCTCACAATGAGCAAATCATTTAATGATGTGGTATTTGTGTGCTTTGCTTGTGTGTGCATACTGCATGTGTGTGCGTGTTGTACTTGTGAGTGGGAGTGAATGTGTGGATATGTGAGAGCCGGTGTTATGAACATGCATAATTGTGTGTGGAGAGGTGTGTGCATGCCTGTATATTTATGAAGTGCTAGTTCAGACATTTAATTTGCCACAGCCTACTGAATGTGCAGAGAGGCGTCTCGGTAGATGTGTGCTGTCACCATCCTCTCCGCCCCCCTCTTGCCTCCCAGCATTCCCTCTCCTCTGCAAGTCTCCCACCTTCACTCTCTCTACTGTCTTCCACAGTCCCTCCCTCAACCCTGCCCCCACTCCCCTGTTCATGCACCCCATGCTGGGGCTAATTTTAGAGCTTCTTCTCTGGATCCTAGTATCCAGTTGGAGGTGTCTCTCCACCCCTGCCTAGCTGAGAAACATCTCTTGTGGATGTGCTCCACCGAGCGCTCCAATGCTCCTCCGGGGCATGAAAAAGGTGTGCTGGAGGGGAGGAAGATGGAGCATTAGGGAAGGTGGGGGTGGTGGCGGGTGAGGAATACAGGTTAGCTCAGAGCTCTATGCTCTTTAAACATACCAAGGTGCCATGGTAACAGGAATCTACCTCACTGATAGGTGGGTTTCTCAATCTTTTCCTTTGTTTTTGTTTTTTCCTCTCTACTGTTCACCCTGTTCACTGGAAGAGTGCTGCTCTCCACTCAGGGGTGTAAGCTCAGAGGTGATTGACTAAACAGAATCCCTGGTGGTCTATTAGCAGTTAGACAGCACACCAAATAGTGTTGTGAACACAGTTAGAGGCAGCGTTCTGTCAGAAAAGCAGAGATAGGATACACATAGCTGAGCAAGCACACTCTAAAAACACAATTTACACATGTCCATGGGTGTCTGCATTCAACATGTCCTATCTGGGAGAGTTTTGCTGGATAAGATGCTGTACTTTTACCCAGTGTGTATAATTATGGAGAATGATAATTGGGAAACCAGATCTTTGCTCCTAAAGCATGTAAAACTTCATGAGCCACAGTTATCAATGAAGACAATGACATGAAGGAGTCAAAAAATGGTTTGTGCTGACATCCACATGTGGAAAAAGTCATTTTTGAAGGGTAACATTATGTCAGTTTGAACTGGAGTGGTTTTCTTTGGGTCCAGATTTTCATTTTAGATTTGTTGTAAATTCATAGACAAAACCAATAAAATACAAATAGCAATTTAACAGTTTTGCTGTTTTAGTGAGTTCAGTTTTTTTTTTCTCAAAAAGGCCATGCTCCTCAAAGCAGAATGACAGAATGGGATGAGTAAATGATTTTCTTGAATTTAGTTTTTTCATCCTATCACAGTTCTTCTAAATTACATACTGTAATTGAAATTGGAAGTGTTTTACCAGCAGACTATGATGATCTCAATGACCACTGTGTTGCCTATAAAAAGCAGTGGCAGAAAGTTACAAAACAAACTGGGCAATGTCTCACTTTGTCGTCTGTCCGCCTGGATTTGCTTTCTTGTTGTTGTTTTTGTCCTAGCTTTTGGGCCAAATCCTTACATGTAGGCGTTCATTCAACTGCTATAACAAGCCTACTGGGGCATGAGCTGAGCTATCTGTGGGACATGAATCGGACCTGGCCAAGGGCACAAATCACAGAGAGAGAAGAAGAGAGACCCTGACAGCGGAGGGCTGCGGCTCAGCTTTCTCCCTCCTCCCCTTTGCTCCTTGGTGGATTTTCTGCTTTTCCTGCTCTCTGTACTGCTGTTGAGAGCTCCGACTTGGCTTGTTAAAATTAATCTCCATGCACGTAGAGGGAAGAAGACGGTTGCTTCTATTGCCTGGGCTGCTCTAAGCTGTGCTGAGGACTTGTGGATCGGACTGTGTGTGTGTGTGTGTGTGTCGTTTTGGATGGAATGGGGATGTGATTCATCATGTGGTGGTCAGGCGGACTCAACAGGCATAACCACAGCCAGCCACACCAGGCCATCTGAGACCATGCAGCATTGAGGCATGGCTGCTTTCTACACACAGCATCACTTTAAACACCCCCGGGACACAGCAGAGGTGGCGTGTGAAACACACACCAGGGGAAAGACTGAAGGCTGCATGAGTTCACATATGTGCGTGTTAATGTGTGTGTGTGTGTGTGTGTGTGTGTGTGTGCAGAAACTGTGTGTGTGTGTGTGTGTGTGTGTGTGTGTGTGCGTGTAGTGTGAATGTATTTGATTTCCCCGAACATGTATGCTTGGGGAAATCAGTGGTTGTGAAGGGGTAGAACACAATGTATCTGAAAAAAATTCAGAGAACGGAGAGATTGGTTGGGAGGTAGGGGGGTTATGCATGTTGTCGTGCCTTTTTTATGTCTTTCTTTCCATGGCTTGCCTGTGGAGAAAGTTTCCGGCCGTGGCTGAGGCCTCAGGTTCCTGAGACAGAGTGGTAGTGAAGAGGGGTGGGGGGTAGGTGCTATATTCCTATCCTTTTCCTCCTCCTCTTTATTGCTCCATCCTTCTCTCCCTCTCTGTCTCCCTTTCTCCCTATGGATTGAGCTGAAGGACATGTCACCACGACAGGGCACTGGATGAGACAAGCCTACAACTCCCCCCTCCCCTCCTTCTTCCCCACTCTGCCTCCCAATTTCCCTCCCTCGCCTCCTCCCTCCATACTCTCACTGTCTTTTTTCTTTTTCATTCTGCACCCACAAACACAAACACATAAACAAACTCAATTAGCTAATGACACTGGCCTGGCCATTGGGTGGTCCTAATTAAAGTTTACTGGCTGCCTGATGTCAGCTCTGTGATTAAAAGGCAGTGATTAATAACTAGCCCCCTACTAGTACACACTCTCGCAAACAAACACACAGTGTGTAGGCAGAAAGCACAGTGATGAGGAGTGCAACTTTTTTCATGTTATGATATTACCATGCAACAGTTTAAGGTTTCGACGACTCAACATGTGCCGGCTGGCCGCAGACCAAACCTGTTTTTTTAAAAAGTAGACAAGCACTCCTGAGAGGTAGAAGCTGTAATATGATCATTAAATCCTCTGTGCTGTAAAACAGATCAGAGCCTGAGGGGAGTACTGTGGAGTAGTAAGAGGCTCAGTCCAAACACAGCAGATCCAGCAGACAGTGTGTGTGTGTGAACAGGCCCTGTGGAGTGCTCCTCAGGAAAGGCTGCTGTTTAGCTTGCAAAGGGTTAACATATGTTGGGCTTGCAGACTCCCTGCGTGTGACGCACTGTCTCGATGAGGGAAAGTCTAACAGGAAAGGCAGTCTAAAAAAGGTCCCTGTGCAGCGAGGGCCCAAGGTACGTTTTCTTTGGCCCTCTCCTCACATTTTTTGCACTTGTTTTTCCAATTTGCTTAACTACAGTTCAATGGTGTTCGGATTTGCAGATTGCTGGACTGTTCCTATTTTAATTCCGATGGTGGAAGCTTCATCTTTTATTGTGGGACTCATTCTGTTTTTTTTTTCATCTAAGTTTTTGGCATGAGTCCCACTTGCAGGCCCTTGTTTCACTCATCCCCTGTCACTCTTGCGTCCTCTTTGCCCATAAGTTCACCCCACGGTTTGTCTAAGCCACTCAGAGATTTCTGGTGGTAAAACAGCAGTGCACCTGACCCCAAGGTTCCACGTGTTTTGTGTGTGTGTATGAGTATATGCTTGTGTCTGTGTGTCTCTGTGTGTGTATGTGTGTGTGTGTGTGTGTGTGTGTGTGTGTGTGTGTGTGTGTGTGTGTGTGTGTGTGTGTGTGTGTGTGTGTGTATGTGTGTGAATGAATGAGGCCTGTTGGGAGGGTGGACACAGCAGTGACAAGGCTTCATATGTTAATATGCTGCACATGTGGCTCTGGCATTGGAAGGCTGCGGTGGTCAGAATGACCCCCTACCCATTTCCACCCCATCCCATTCATCCTCCCTGAATGTGGCTCTCCATTCACGCTGCTTTCACAGAGGAGAGAGGGAAGGAGGAGGGTGGTGGAGGGAGCAGAAGGAAGAGAGGGAGGAGGAGGGACGGTGGTCTCAGAAGGAGAGAGGTGGTCTTTCTCTTCTCCCTGGCCCAGAGAGAAGGAAAAACAATTGGTGTGCAAATGGATGCCTCTCCCTTATTCCTGGATGACTTGCCCCCTTCCTTTCTCCTCCCCCTCCTCCCCTCATTCCATCCTCTTCCTCCATCCCTCCTTTCTGGAGTCTCTGGATGTTTAGAAAGAGGAGCACAGTGGAGAAAAGGGCGATTGGCTGTGCATCTTTGTAAAATCTGAATAAATAAAATAGCAGAGGGTGTATCTTTATAATGTGTTTTCATACTGTTTGTATTTGTGTGTGTGTGTGTGTGCACTCTTGTCTGTGTGCTAGCTAGCCTGTCAAAAGAGAAAAGCCCCCAGTGTCCTTTGCAATTTTCATAGGTCAGATCTGACAATGGTCACTTTGATAGAGAAGCTGTGGAGATGTAAATCAGCCAATGGAGGGAGACAAAACAACTGTCCTCCCACTGGCCCCTACACCCTTCAAAAAAAGGGAATTTAGATTTAACAGAGTGAGCAAGGGTGCAAGAGAGAGAAAAAGCAAGAAAGACATCCCTTTTGCTCCTATTTTGATGATAGTCTTCTTTTCAGGTTCTCTGTGAGATGGTGGTAGAAGCGAAGGAGGTGGGGGGAGCAGCAAAGGTTGCACAGCTAAATGAACTATTTTAGTCAGTCTGCCTCATTCCTGGGAAAGTTTGGAGCATCTTCTCTATTGCCTGGCACCTGGAGTGGGTCACTGAGAAGCAGTACAATAGCATTGAGGTTGGTGGGTCGTCGGAGCACGGTCCCGCTTGGTTCCAGACGTGGACACGCTCCAGGCCTCCCTTAATCCCATCACTACAGCAGCCCTGGGGCTGAAAAGACCCTCTGGAGAGGGCGGGAAAGTTTCCAGCAGCAGTCACATTTAGAATATGCTTCTGTAGGATATGTAAATAAGCCTATATGAGAACTTATGTAAAAATAAAGATTGAGCACAAGCATTTTTGTGTGTGTGTGACTGAAAGATTTAAGAGCTTTACGTTAGTTGACTTGCATTTAACTGGATCTCGGAAGGAGCAAGACTAACAAGACTGTTGTGAACAAACTTAATGCAATAATTAGAGATGAGATAAACATGCTTACAACTTGATAAATGCAAATTAAAGTAATAAAGATGCCACAAATAATGGATGTGTGCCCATGTGCCCTGGAGGCCCGGGAGAATGGAATCGGACCAATTTTCACAGAAGGATGACAAATTGCTTATACATGTATGACTCTTGTTCAGGACATGAATGGGCTTGTGGGAGGCCCAACAACAGCAGTAAAAAGTAGGTGAATGGGGCATGCTTGAGTATACTGTAGGTTGTGCACTAATAGAGTGTGAAGTTCAGCAGGGGTAAATGTTTCATTTGCTAAACTGCCTCTGTTAATGGTTGCGGTCACTGAGTATAGCATGTGTGGAGGTTTTTTTTTTGGAGTGAGAGCTGCAGGGCTGTGTGGAATCCTCTGAGTGTGAATGAGCAGCGAGGCGGTCAGGCAGACAGACAGTGGTCAGAGATAAGCAGATGGAAGCCCTGGGGATGGCTGGTGGGAGAGAGATTGATCCATCAAAGTCTACAGACAACCTATGTGACATTTGATGCCAAACTCATGAAAACAGCACATTGATGGTTAAGAAATGTATACAGGAAAATGTGGAAAGCAACCATGAAAATAAATCTTTGCAGCTGTTTAGACAACAATCCTTGATTTTTATCCCCTATTTTCTTTGCCATAAAATAAACAATTCCACTTGTTCCCAAATGAATATCACTTACTTTGTGAAAAGACAACATAATACAGATTGCCCTATGAGCCAAAACATCAGGAAATGATCAGCAGATTTTTACATTTAAGAAATAATCATGAATTTAACAATTTGTTATAAATGCAGCCTCTGGAGAAATTGCATGTGAGAGTCAGCAGGGATCATTGGAACACAGATCATAAACTCACAATTTGTTGAGGACAAATTGACTTACCTATAATGAAGCTTCTTGCTCAGAAATTTGAACAACTTAGTCTCTGGAAGTGGAACATGTGCACAAAGTGTTTGAAAGAATATATTAGTTTGAGAAACAGAAGTCTGAGGAGACTGAGAATCTGTTGATTCTGCTGAAGTCAATGAGGTTATGACATTTAAGGCTTACATCTCAAAAACTATATCTCAGTTGGAAATTCCATCTATTTTTGAGAGAGAAGACTTGTGGCAACATTTTAAGGTATGATATGTGTTTGAGGAGTTAAATTTCTAATGGAAGTTGCTTTAAAAGCTTTCACTTTAGACTTAAATTGCTGTAAAAGTAACAGTATACAACAGTATACAACTTTGAAAATGCAAAGTTGTGCATTTTGTGAATATTTGAAGTTTGAATGGGGCTTCAAGATAAGGGATGTCTGACTTGTTGCATCTCAACGCACCAGAGGTTCTTATTCAGTTTGTCTATTTCTTCCATAGACTTCCATTATAAATTTTGACGTTTAAATGAATATAAAATGTTGGAATATGCTAGAAAACAGAAAAGTAAGGACACATAACACTGAAGCTACACAGTTTGATATTTGAAAGTGTTTTTCTAGCACAAAGTGTGTGGCCCAAGAAAAAGCGTGAGAAGTACAAAGTGAGACACTTCATTTTGTCCCTGGGTACCAATTGTAGACATCAAGTGTATTTTAATGATACGTTATGATCAAATGTTCAACAAATCAGGTTTTGATCGTGTACAACTCAGTAGCATGATGTATAGTTCATTCTTCATCAAGTCATCAAGTGGATCCTCAAAATTCAGGCAGGCAAGGTTAAAACACTGAAAATACAAAAGAAACATTTGGAAAAATTATGTCCATTGCTCTCAAGAACTTGGAGCAATTGTGCATTCAGGGTCTCATTCTATACAAAATTTGCGAAGTGAATAAATATGTCTACAAAAGACTTGTCCATGTCTATTGGATTAGTAGCTCCTTCATGCAGATCATGATCACCACAGTATCTATTAAATAAAACACAAGAAGTAAATCCATGTAATTTTTTGTAGGTGACCACTTGTTGCTTCAAATCTACCCAGTACCCACTGCTCAGAAAAAATAATAAATAGGCTATATTTTATGAATTTATATAATATATAATATATTTATTACTGTCCCTGGTTTATCTCGTAAAGAAACAAGCGAAGTAGTGATACATTTTGTGTGGGTTTTCTCATCACAAATGTTTTATTTTGCAAGACTCTTATTTTAAATGTACCGTTTTGTAAAACTTCCTGTCTCGTTTATGCCGTTTTACTGGAGCAGAGGTCACTCATGATGATGTAAGTTGTAACGTTATAGTTTAGCATTATACAGTTGTTGCATGATAAAGCAGTTATCTGTCATTACACTGTCTAGGTGATGCTAAGTGTGTTTATAGTAAGTAGCACTACTAGTGAGGCGCTAAGCTACTCTGGTTAGTCTGCTGTATGCCTGTTCATGTTGTTTTAGTGTTCATATTAGTACCATCACAAGAGTAGTTAATGTCACAGTTTAGGTTTAGTATTCATCCAAAGAAAAAAACAGATCTGTGTATTTAGTTAATGCTGGTTACTACTAACACCACAGCCTATATATTTGTTGCACTAAACTGTGCACTAGATGTACTACTATTATTTTGAAAGTAGCCTAAAGGAGTTTAACGCTAGAAGTCAGTTATCCCACAAACCAGTATCATGGGTGTAGTACTGTAAAGGGATTTTTGAGTGTGACTAATGTAATTGTCACTGTTATGGAATATTGTGTTCCAGCGATGGGTTGTGGCACTGTAGAGACTGTAGCAGTTCAAAAGAGAGTCAACCTCTCTCAGCAACTATCAATGCTGGTAACACCTATAAGGTTCAATGAATGTGCAGCACATGGTGTAAAATGGATTAGTGGTGCGCCTGGAGCCCATTGTATTTGCCAGACATGTTGCTCTCATTATTGTAACTTTGCCTACAACTGCTTGACAAGTCCAACCCCAATTCTCACACCATTTTAATCACAGATTACAGATCACAGGTTTGTCTGTATGACAAACCTTAGTCATCTTGCTTCTAAAAACTCACTGATAGTAACCATATGTCTAAGGACCTCTTTCCAATACTGTTCCAATACCTCACCCTGCCGGACAAGAGAAGTTTCCACTCGGCCTATGTTCTGTGCAATAAAGAAAGCATATTTTGTCCATGTTTTGCACACTTTATGTACAGTTTTTGATTGCAGAATCAGATGATAAATGTGTGCCTTTGCTGGCATAGCAGTAAACTGAGCCAGCCGATGGCAAATTAAGTGGCTATTCCCTTAACTTTTTGCTGTCTGGGCTGCTTGTTGTCACACAGTGGGCAAACTAGGTCCTTCCACATTTCCTGGTGTCCAGGCTGGTAATGTTAACTGTTTTAATGGATGATTAAATGTCATCACAAGCTGC
>JANJYP010041565.1:0-15323 GCA_024605115.1 Rastrelliger brachysoma | reverse complement strand
TTATTGTTTTATCTTTCTGCAGAAAGTGCTGAAGCTGTTCAAGACTTCTCCTCCCGAGGTTCGACTGACTCTGTGTCGGCCTGCTCCAGGTACACACACAAACACACACACACACACACACACACACACACACACACACACACACACACACACACACACACACACACACACACACACACACACATATATTCACACACTTCATTTGCTCACCTGCTTGTTTTTCTTGTAGGGGTCCTTCCTTCTATTGATCAGTTTACTATCACATGAGTGAATTACACAGCACCACAACAGCAACAGACATTCAGAAGCAACACTGTGCATCCTGATCAATTGGGAGCTGGCGATGGAGACGGAGGGCAGCACGGGCGATACAAACGCTCCGATCAG
Source organism: Rastrelliger brachysoma (assembly GCA_024605115.1). NCBI lineage: Eukaryota > Metazoa > Chordata > Actinopteri > Scombriformes > Scombridae > Rastrelliger > Rastrelliger brachysoma. Next base: position 14,936 of record JANJYP010041565.1, on the reverse strand, counting down.
TGAACGGGAGCTGATCTTATCAACAAAACTCCAACACTGCAGAAAGGTCAGCGATATTCCTCAGCGTGACATGATTATGACTCGATTTGACACCAGATGTCTTGATAAGCAGCCAGTGGGAGTTTTTATTCATTGCGTGTGTTGTCATATCTGATTTTCACCTTTTGTCATTGAAACAGATGACACAGACAAGTCTTGTTAATAGTGTTCAGCAGTCCAGACGGATAAAATCTTTGTAATCACATCAGTCATAGTGCATAATAAACCATGACAACACACCACACTTTGACATCACGCAGCATACAGTATTGTGATATAATATTACACATGCTGTTACACAACATAATGTAGCACAGTGTGACACGACATATGATGCAACATGACATGAAACATAAACAAATATTACAGAGTGAATCATCCCCTCTGTCGTGTTAGCGCTAATGTGACTAACAGGGACACACACAAGCATCTTGAACATACTCTTAAGGACAGCTATGGAAGATTTTTTATTTGTTGCATCCTCTGTTTTCTCAAATAGAAAAGATTCTTTAGGCTTAAGATAAAATATCATGTTATGTGAGGTTTTTACTCTGAGCATGTTTTGTCTGTTTTTTTTTTTTTTACAGTTGCATACTGAAGAAAGACATGTAACAGCAAGTGGGTTGGAGTCTGAATGTGGGCTTCAGCGTGTGAAACCCTCAGGATTTGTGAAGAGGATGACCGGATGTAAAGGTGAATGACTGCATAATGACAGAACATTAAATATACATTAGCATGAAGCATTATTAAACATGTCACACCCACATTTTTTAATACTCTGGATCCATGTTGTTTCTTCTTTTCTTTGAATTACATTTGACTATAAAACTGACTAATACAGACTTTAGACATTTTCCTCCCTTTTATTTTTTTTTCTACTTCACAGAAATGGATTTTATCAATTTTATTATAAAGTCTAATCATTTTATAATTTCTTGATTTGCTGCCTTGTGTGAAATGAAGCATTCCTAATCTTGCTTTTTGAAGAGTTCACCTCAAAGATATTTTATTATTAAAACAAAACCAAACTGTAGCTGATTTTTATTTCATTTTTTTTTTTGTATAGATGAAATTATGCAAATCAATGAGATTAGCTCTTTTATTTATTAAAAAACAAACAAACAACCAGTATGTCTTGTTGCTTCCTGGTGATAAATCATAGTCTCATAATCTTACTGTATTTACGAGAACGGACACAGATTCATTTTTTTTCCCCGCACATGTGCATCTTGAGGCTTATAAGCTTTTAAGTTGGAGGGCCGACGATAGAGATTCTTCCCATAACCTTTATGAGATCCATGATTTCACACTACCTGCTGGTCAAAAGGGAACCCTAAATAACTTTTACTGCATCAGCTGTTCACCTGTTAGCCACAAGGTGTCAGCAGCGCTACGAGTAACAAAACACTCCCTTTCTGCGCTACAAACAGTAATCATCATTGCTGATTCTCACTCCTCACTTAACAGTATATAATATGAAAAAAGCATGGAAATTAATCATGTGATTTATTTTTCTCCTCCACAGGAAATCTCCATTTTTCTGGCACCAACGGAAGAAGAAGACTGATCTAAATTGATAAAAGTTTATATTTTATGGTGTAAAGTTTGGCAAAGACTTAAAATGCTACATAAATGCCACAAAGACAGTAATGAAAACTTTTAGGTTTTTATTGATCATATGTGGATTTCTATATCATTAAAAAGGAATTAAACCCGTACAAAACTTTTTCTGTGTAAACAACTTAACGTGTTCTGTTTCTGAGCCATTACAAGTCTATTTAAACTTACTTTATGTGTCCTGAAATGCAGTGAAAACAAACCCTCAGTTTCTCACCAAAATAAATGTCATTAAACTGAGTCTGACCTGAATATGGATGATCCACCCCCAAACACTCATTTAGTATCTGGACAAACTGGTCAGTATACACACTTACTCACACACACACACACACACACACACATACACATACACACCTCCCTGGGTGAGGAGCCAGTAATGGCCCCTCGTAAATAAGGGTTCCTGTATTTCGCTGAAACCCAGTAGTGCATCTGGATCCCATCAGAGCTTGTGTTCCCTTTGCAAATGATCCCAAATGTTTCTAATTATGCCAGTGGAGTCGGCACGAGGCTGTGACTGTGTGTGTATGTGTGTATGAGTTTTTCGCGTGCATGTGTTCACCCTGACGGACACGCACACCCATACACTAACCTCAGTTTATTCATGCACAAGGTAACAGAGATGGACAGCATGGTCTTGACCTTTGCAGCCCCTGCTTAGGTCACTGCACGTGGTGCTGACTGACGAGTGAAAGATGGGGTGGAGATGGATTTTCTCCACCCGTCTTCCCTACTGACGCCGATATTTCCCCATGCTGTTTTTAAGTGATTTCAAATCTGGGAGGGTGGTAGATGAGATATTAAGGGTTGCTGAGGTTGTGAGATGAGTTATGGAATGTGCAAAAAAAATGTAAAATGATACAACCACATAGGGAGTGTGCAGAAAGAGCTGATAGTATCCGTTAATACTTCATCAGACTTGAGTCAAGGCAATTTATATATTTTAAGGAAAACGTCATGTTTAATATGTAAATTGTTTTAATATAAGGGTGTAGATGACCCTGTTCACTGTGGATTTAGCATACAAACTGCAAATGTGATTGTTTGCACTTGGACGGTGTTGTTACAACTTTTTAAGTACGTGACTGCACACAACAGGGAACATTTCATGAGCTGCCAACAGAATTATGGTAGACTTTTTCTCTGGTACTTTACCATAGATGAATATACTGGATTCAAGCCACTGTGTTGACTTTGCCAAGTGTTGTGTGAGCCTGTAATGAAGAATAACAAAAAAAAGCATGATTTAAAAACCAAAAAAAAAAAAAAACAAGCAACTGAAATTGAACAAATGAACAAAGACATAGCAGTGACCTCAAGTGATCAGCCCTCATCTATTCTCTTGTTTACTGTTGTGAGAAGAGTGGCTGCATCTGGATAAGGTGTTGCAAACCAAATTGCTATTTAAAGACTTTCAAAGTAATGTAATCACTCAACAATCCTCAACATTTCCAGGAATGTAATAAAACAGAACTCTGCCTAGCTTAGATGGTACAAAATCTTCCAAGAGGCCCATGCTTATTTAATTGATTTATAGTACCTAGTATACATCTTAGTATTTGCCAGTAATCCAATTTGCACACTTGTTCTATGCATTAACATTAATGGATGGATCAAATGACTATATGGAAAGTGAAAGATGTCTCACTTATTGACAAACCTGCCAGGCTTTACCCAACTCAGCAGTTCTCAGTACGACGAAGCATTTGAATATCTTTTATATTGTTGTTTCAGCACTATTTTTTTTTTTTTTTTGTCTCACCATTCTCACACGTAAACACTATCGCAATGTGATCCATTTGGCCTGATGACATTTGTCAAGAAGGGCCACTGAATCATTTTATCCCGTTCAAGTTAGCAAAGGGCAAAAGGTGGAAGTTAGCTGACTGACTGAATGATGGCGACGTCCAGCCGAGGTCAACGCAACTTGCTTGGAGGCAGGTTCAGCAAGTATATCCAGCTGTAGCAACAGTATAAAGGTTAGGTTTAGGCATGAAGAGGGAGGGGTACAGTTAAGCTTTGCGTTTGTGGCGTTACAGAGCAGGCATTAACCTAAGTTCAGGAACACGACTCCAAATAAATGCTAATGTTGATTTGCAGCTACAACCCATTTGTGGCAAGGAAGTCGCAATTTAATGCTTCGATTCACATGAGGTATGGGTATCGAATTAAATACTCAGTTGGTGTCGGTGTCAGTTGATGGTTACTTAGATAGGTACGGGTGTCATAATTTTTTAAATGATAGCAGTACCAGTACGATCTCAGTGTTAGCTGTATCAACTCAAGCAGGTAATGATATGCCAGTGTAGCAGAAGCCGGGCTGGGAGCCGTATGGCAGTTAAGTGAAGCTTCCCTCCCGACAACTTCATAGAGTGCTCTGGCCAGTGGGCGAGAGTTCGGATTCTTTAGCTCACTGGTTAGAGCACTCTCCTCCCATGTGGGTCCGACGAGAGATGCGGGTTCGAGCCCCGCGGTGGGCAAGTGTAGAGCGCTGCATCTACCTCGTCACACCAGTGTGTTTACAGTTTGTTCTGCTGACCCAAAAGTGGCCAAAAACCAGTACTTTATACAGTTTTATGGTTAAACCAATCCACTTATCTCTTAATCCAAATCAGCTTTACTTTTTGTAAGAAAAATAAAGAAAGAAAGAAACTGAAGAAAATTTGGTACTCCCCCTCACAAAGTAATACAGATTGTGACAATTTCCCACCCACAGATTGTTACATGGTAATGTTTATTGTACACATTTCCAAAGAGCAGCATTTATGCAGTTGTTTGAACTAAAACCAGCCTGGTTTGGCTTGTACCTACCATGACGTAAGCAAGGAGAACGTGACATATGAGAATCTGGCTCCTAAAACCATAAAGGTTGCTGATATTATAGAGTGTCTCCAACACATGGACATGGATAAACATCTCGGCTCTGTGACCCCCTCAGAGTAACATAAAAACACCAACCAGACAAATGGGCACAGTGATATAGTTTGGCAGGCCTCAAAGATCTCTCTCTCTCTCTTTCTGCATTACAAGGCATTCACAAAAGATTCACATTTTCCACTGCAGCCACTGTGACGCACGGTCCTGTCCAGAGGCAGCAATGGCTGCTGGGTGATTACATACGTTTGATGCCACCTCTCACTCAGCTATTTCCCCCAATTAAACTGATTGTGCTAATGTGTAAAGTGGAGTGCCACGATTAAAGGTAAGCCGTGTTGTTCTTGAGAAGGGCCTCAAATCCATCACCATGGCTGCAACGCCAAGCATCCAGCGACACAACACTGGGCTTGGAAAAAGGCCTCCAGCTCTGTTTGAAACGTGAAGGGGAAATCATCAAATGTGACTTATTACTGGCGAGTGGAAAAGGATATCCTAATTATAATTATATCCTGGCCAAAATGAGTCGATATTTAAAAATGAAAACAATGGTAATTGCACATTTTAAAAGGCAACGGTTGGCCAAAGAATTCCACATTTTCTGAAAGAGTCAAAAAGGCAGCGGAGATTGAAAAGTTAATTGAGGAGACGTCAATGAAAAGGAAGCAGTCAAAAGAGGAAAGTTCAATACGTCGAATAGATGAATAGAGGATGGGAGCGTGTATTCATAAGCGCATATATTTTAGGNCGAATAGATGAATAGAGGATGGGAGCGTGTATTCATAAGCGCGCGCACACATATATTTTAGATGAGAGAATCAAAGGGAATGGGAGAGTTATACAGCTAGCTCATCATATGTCAACATTATTCAGTGTGGGAGGTCGCCCCAGGGGACACCGCCAAACGCACAGGGGAGAAATTCAACAGCTCTTTCAGCGGAAATCCTCATCATACATCTCCACTGCTTTAAGGAAAGCAAAACAACCTGACGAGAGGACCATGGAGTTGTGGTTGCCTCAGTCCATGAGGCGGAAAGGAGTGTGAAAGATTTACTCGTTTTGACGACAGGAATCCGGTACTTCATGTGTCAAAACTAAGGAAAAAGAGATCAGCATTTAAACATTATTATATGGTTAGTTTAGCGTATGTTTACTTCTCGGTGGCACAAAATCACTATAATGTGTCTGCTGAAGCCTGATAGGGTTACTGATTCATGCAAAAGGTTCAGTAATTACTTCCATTGATGAGATTTACAGCTTTACTGCTCTCTTTGGGGAAAAATACTGTCCACCTGTTGGAATTTTATGGTATTGACAGTCATCACCTTTACAGGGAAAGGTGACTGTAATGTGTCTTATGCCTAAGCTCCTTTTTATCAAGACCCTAACACCCATTTACATCTAAGAGCCACATATTACAGCAACACTCTTTCACTTCTGGTTGCCAAGTAACCGCCAAATTTAAGTTGAAGTGCTATGATTGACGACATGTCATGAATGCAAGACCCTTTTTTTTTCTGGCACAATGCAAACTTCACATCTTGATTGCACACATTAAAAGTTGTTTAACTGAATGTGTTGGCCTCACATTTATTCATCATCATGTGTACCATTCCTGTGGTAGCCTGGTTCCGTTGACTTCTGTTGCAAATTTGCCAGGATTGTTTAGTTATTCAACTATTTGACAAGTTACACTGTGTCTTTAACCAATGTGATGTGGGCAAACATTGACAAAATCAGTTTGATTGCTTTGTTTTCTGTCGGAATGTCCCGTCTGGCCACAAGTGATGCAGCACAGAACGACTCAGTGTAATACAACCCAGTGCAGCACAATGCAACGCAACATTTTCAGCTGAACTTTTGTCAAGAGGCTCTGTTTCTAGACCCTTCCCATTGCTCACATTGACAGCAGGTCATGGACGAAAAACAGCTGATTAATTTAGTTGAAATGAGGAGTTGTCTCTATTTCTCCTCATTTCCCCATAAAAATCTAAATAAAGAAACAGATGGCTTGAGGGAAAGCACCAGGGAGTTGGAAGTTAGCAAGTACTCACCATCTTTTACTTAAGTGATTACTTGTGTGCGCAGCTCAGAGATATGTGAACAGAAGTGGATATGTAATGGATTCAGTGTGGACAAAAAGGCATCTGATGTTAAAGTCAGATGCTCTCTCGCTGTGAGGACACGACACGGTGTAAAGGAGCGAATCTGCTAGATTAAAAAAAAACAAAAAAACTTGGAATTTATTCCACCGCTGTGGTTCAAGAATCCTTGACACATGTTTGTGTGGTTCTTTGATAATGAGCCTCCAAGTGAGCAAGCCATTTTATTACAGCTCAGACTGGAGATACTTCTAATAGGCCAACATCAGCATCTTATTCTCTCAGGGAGCTAGTGCGCGGGACAATGTTTGGACAGGTTCAGGACAACATAGGCTGCTGCTTTCCTGATGAGTTGGAGGGGGATGTCTGCCTGTATAACAAGGCCAAATCTAAGCTAAGATTATCAGGGGATCCTAAATGACCACACCAATGTTTCCTGAGGTCCTGGAGGATGAAACCATAACATCAACAGTACACTCTTTTGAATGATGGGATAAAGAGCACCTCTTGGCTCGATTGAGCTTCAAAAGGTCATTCTGTCTGTCAAGAGGCAATAACCTGCCAGGCATACCGGCAGTCCAGATGTGATCCAGAGGGAGGAAGAGAAAATTTGAGAGTGGTTAGGACATTAGAATTATGAAAAGTTATGTGAAGGAGCTTCAATAAATAATATGTTGTAAGCTGGTTAGCGCGCCCGTTGACCGGTCGGTATGGTCAATGTCACACTTGTGTATAAAGGAAAAGAGTTAAGCTAAATTCTAGTCCAAAAAACGATGTTATTTATGAAAAAGAAATAGCGGTGTGCTCGAAGACTGACTATCATATAAAATTCAAGAGAAACACAGGTGCCCTTGAAGAGGAAAGTAATCACATAGAAGAAAAACAGGAGCAAGAACGAAAAAAAACCTTTGAATAAGGTCAAAAAGACTTTATTCAAAAAAGAATAAAAAACGCTGGGTTTCGACCTTAAAAATCTTCACCAGGGGTTCAAAAGGCGAGCAAACCTCAAGCAAACATTTTATAAACTTGGTTGTGGATGTCTCCCAATCCTGATTAATGAGTGGATGCAGCTGAGTGACAGTAATTGATTACAATGAGAAGTCATGTTCAAGATGGTAAGCCTGCCCAAGTACTCAAAAGACATCCTGCACAAAAGTGGGAAAAAATGATCAAACCAACATCAAAACTACATTATACCACCGCACTTACAAAAATATTTCAAGGAAATGATCAAAAGCATTAAAATCACATACATCATATCAACACATTTCTAAACAATATTTAGTTTTGTGGATTTAACTGCATCCGTACAGGAATTGAGGTCTGTGTGTGTGGCCCTCTCTGTCTCATAGTGTTTGAGAAGTGCTGTAGGTTTGAATGCCTAAAAAATGAAACACTGATTATTTTTGTAAAGGTATTACACATTTTATTTAAAAAAAATAAAATAAAAAAGTGTGTAATCAATATCCTCATTTAGACCAGGAAATACTGTTGCTATAATGATGCTATTTGATCCCTTTCATTCATAAACCATTAAGCTTTTTATAATGAAGGTGTAAGGTGATAGCTCAATATTTGGGAATTCTTCCTACAACTTCCAGAAAAAAAAACATTTCATACAGGTATATGGTTCAGGTCTTTCAATAAAGAGAGATTATCCTCACCTTCATTCAAACTCTTTTGGTTTGCTCATTCCACCGTTACCTTGAGTTGGTCTTGGCAGTATTGCGCGAATGGTCAGTGCTCTTGAGTTCTTTTGATACCTTAAACCAGGTTTTTCAGCTCTCACTCAGCACCTTTTCCTGAAGAAAACCATCTGTTCAAAGGATCAAACAACCAAAAGGAAAGAGGCTCAGTCTCCCAGCAGTAGAGGTTAGTGCAGGGCCCGATGTTCTGTATAGTTCAAGGCCAAGAATTTTGGTTATGGACTTAATGTGGGAGGAACAGTACTTGTAACAGACATGGACAGAGGAGTGATGGGACTTCAATTTCCAGGAATCATTTTACAGTGATAATAAGACCAGAAAGATGAGGTATTGCATGACAAATTAACTCATTCTTCCATAAGCCTTAATGAGGCTTACATAAGTGGAAAGAGCTTAATGTTACTAAGACTGACATCTTAAAAGCATACTGCCACCATCTTATATTGCAATAGTTTTATTACAAAATACTGTTAAAATGGTTTAGTTTTTTTTTTTTTTAAAAAAAAAGGCGCTTACTTCTCTAAAAAAAAATTTCTTGCAAAATGAACAAATATCGTGAAGTTGCACCAATCAATATCATCATAATTACAGTGTGGCATCTTTCAGATTATTGTTTTGATTTTAACCCAGCAACTTTATTGTTTTGGTTCACTCTCACGGCATTCATTTCCAGCTGCAGTATGCAGCTGTTTTCAACAAAAAAATTTATCAACAGCACCAAATGAAAAGATGGTGACCAGCTGGTAAACATAGTGGATGCAACTGTTTGCAGACACATTTACCACAACAACTTCACTGGGTAATATTATCCAGTGTTGTGTTTACAGCTTGTTCCTCTGACCTTAAGTGGTCAAAAAAAATCAGTAAATACTGTTTTAAAATAACTAGGGGTCTGTGTTGGTTGACCTCTTGATTTTCAGTACTATTTCCAATACAACACCTGTTTTTTCATGTCAAAGTGAAACCTTTTTCAATACATTATGGTCACATTAGATATGAATCTAAGCAGTTGATGTAAGACAAATCTACTTTCAACTTTTTTTCCTGAACATTTAATTTATTAAATAAAAACACAGAGAAGCACACATGTCTCATCCTGTAATATCAAGCACAGCCCTTGGTAAAATATTTTAGTTCAATGTACGATTATGAGTTGATTCTCCCCAGGAGTTCAGGAATCTCTTTATGGGCTGATCCTGCATGAGGACATGACACTGGATGGGTTAATGGAGCTCACCAAACATACTGTGTTGTTGAATGAAACACGCTCCATTGCAAATTAATGGTGTGAATCCCGATGAAGAGCACCACCCAGATTTGCATGAGAAAATGAGAAAGAGAAATAAATCAGAGTTTGGTTGTTGTTTTACAGTAGGAGGTAGTATTTGAAGCTATCCTACACAGCTTAGAATCCATACAAAAGAGATGGAACGTACTGCGCAGACAGTGTCTATCAGTGTCCAATTACATGTCCAGAATGTTTAAAAAGCTGCACACAGAGCCCAGATTGACCTCTGCATGCAGCTGAGCTGTATGAAGAAAATGAGTTTTTTTGTGCAATGCAAAAGCCATTGTAAATGATGGGTTTTATAGTGCAGGAGTGGGGTTACATCCTATGTGGAAGTCCCTATGGAGATATGAGTACGTTCTGAAGGCAATAATCATTCTTGTCATTTGCGTGGAAGGAGCATCTACCACATGAACGCATGTGGTCAGATTGTACTATTCTCATAGGTACTGTAAAGCCCACCCATCTGCAGTCACAGCCTGGATCATCCAGAGTCATCTCTTCTCTCGCTATGCACCCAGCTACCTTCCTGTCCAGGATAAACAGACCGATTTCGGACCCTCCACCTCGCTGCAGCAGTTAACATCAGCCTCCATGAAACACAGCGAGACCGCATCAGCCCCAGACAAGTTTTACAAGCCCTCCGCTCTATGTCCGGCCCTCGTTCAGCCCGCCCCTTTTCCCCTAAAGGCACTGTTCCCCCTCTCAAACCACTCCCATAGGCCCCATTAGCTCTCACAGGTTGGAGTTTTACTTTAAGAAAATGTTCTCTTCAGCAGAGCTGCCCCAGAGGCAGAAATCATCTCAATGGGTGGAAGCCAAAGATCAGTTAAGTTAGAAAACGTGAAATCTTAACCAAGAAAGGAACTCTGGTCTTGTGTTGACCACATCATAAATTAGAGTCATCTTCCTCTGATTTATATTTAAGCTGCTAAAAAGCTCTATGTTTCTGGCTCCATTTAACTGTTTAGTCTACAGTTTCTCTTCCTGTCTCGTCTATAACACAAGCGACTTGAAACAACATTCAAATACAGAAACTTAAGGGTTTTTTTTTTGAGCAGGATATTGTATTTAATTTTAAAGAGCAATGGTAAATGTCAGATTTTGTTGTCGTTCCTATTAATAGTTGCCTTTATGATCAAGAGGCAAGAGCTTCTTTCTAAAACACACACCTTTATAAGTGTAGTGTGTAGAATTTAGTGGTATCTAGCGAAGTATAAATAAGAATCAATGTGTTTCCATTGCCTTTAAATGAGCTCTTTATATTTACAAAGGGAGCAGGTCCTCTTCCATGAGCCTGCCATGTTGCACCACCATGTTCCTACAGTAGCCCAGAATGGACAAACAAAACACCAGCTCTGAAGAGAGCCTTTCTAGTTTGTTTTTTAAAAAATGAATTTTACAGTCATGGTTTGTTTTCCTACATGCTTGAAAGGGAAATGCAGCCATACATGCCATGAGTTGAAATAGTTAGCAATAGTCTACAAACAGCATGCTTTTGTTGGTTTTAACTTTACAAGGTGCTATAATCTGTCAGTGTTGCATTTACAGCTTATTTTTAAATGAATAGTGTGTAAGAAATGTAAAGCAAGTACGGTAATCATACAATCACTCAATATGTCAGCAGAGACTAAGGAATCATGTTCATTTGAAATGCTGATCTAACTGACAATAGTACAGCCACAATATTTGCATGTAAAAATTTTATTTGCAGCCCACAAATCATGTTTATGTTCACCCACCGCTCTCTCCCAATCAAAGCGTTGGTGACATTTTGGCCTCCAGGTTGCCAGTTAAGCTACTACTGAGCTGCAGTTAACGTACAGCTGGGAGATAGAAGCCATCTCCAATTGAGATTGCGATAAAACAAACAACTATCAGTTATTATGATCGTATTTCCTTTATATATCACACTGGACAAATAAGCGGCTTGTCACTCTGCTGTCTGATACACCGCCTCCTGTATATCCTGTTTGAGCTGCGTTAGCTAAAGCTAAAGGAGCGATTCATGAGACGAGTCCAGCTGTGTCATGTCACCTGTCTCCTGTCGTCATGTGTCAGAAAAAAAAACACAGAGCTGCTCATGTCTTTTATTCTATGGTAACTTGTCTCATATGGCTCGTCTATGGCGTCAAGACACACACAGACGTAGCATCAGAGCGGTGAGCGAAACAACCTTCAGAGTTGATGTGAACTCCAGTTACTGTGTCGGAGTAAAAAGCTACAGAAACGTGACCAAATCAGAGATATTTTACCATGTCTAACATGTTTTAGAGAGGCACTATCATCTTTACTTGGAGACTGTGTGAATGAAAAGGGCCAAGCATGTTAACATGTGTCTATCTGGCAACCTGGGGTCTGAGGGGCAGGAGAGGGGAAACAACACGCTGCAACATTTTGAATTTGGCAACAATCCTACAGACTGCTACTTTAACTTGTCAACCAAAAATCAATGAATGCTTCTTTAATATGGATGAATGTTTAAACAGATACTTATCAGCCACGCACATTTTTCTGTTTTTGCATTCTTAAATTTGAACAGTGTATGGTAGACTACTCATCTGCCAGTCATTATTGTAATTCCTGATCCATTCTTTTAGTGAAGTTATTTTTGTTTCTCTGATATTGATGACTCTAAAGTCATAAATAGTCCCTCTCTTTTCATGCAATAAAAGTACTTGATCCTCTTTTGAAAACATAATGTAAATAGGATTTATCACTTTACATACCTTGGCGCTTACTATACCCCTCTTTGTATATTGTTCTTCCTAAATCTCCCCATGATTAGCTCAGGGAGGTTGAGATCACTCTCTCCTTACTGTTTTATTCATTAATGGAAGTGGGACTGATAACATATAATAGAATACTGTACAGATTTCAGTCAGTAGTAAAATGTTGGCTAACTTGCGCTGTGGTTTGATGCGGTTTCAGCCATAAATCGTTCGCCCACTGAGGGTCAGTAAGATCCTTTCTGCCACTAGAGCAGCTCTGCTCAAAACATATGTTTGCAAACTGTAAAAGTCCAAAGTGCTTCCCACTTCCTCTTAAAACGGATGGACATCCACATTCCTTAGGAGCATATGTGTGATTCAAACCTGCAGTGATGTGTAATAGAGAGTATGAACAAGGGTCCAATAATTTCCAATAGTAGGATATGGAAATGTAATATGTGGGATATGTTTCAATGCAAGTTCTAAAAGCGTGTCAAGTGTTCAAGGCCAAATTAAAGATGCTGATAATACTTTGAGACATGAAACAGAGTGGAGCAGTCCGCAAAAGGAGAGTACCACGCTCTCAATGCTTTTATTGAACGTAAAGATAATGGCAATGAATGAAAGGAATTCAAGTATCCCCACAACACTTCTTTCTTGCTTTTGTCTCCCTTCTGTTTCCTCTGGTTTATTTCTATTTTACAGTCCCCTTCACCCTTTACTCTTCCTCTTCATCTATCTCTCCCTCCCATCTTTTCCTTAATGCGTCCCCGAGGATGAACAGGTAAAACCAAAGCCATAAATCTTGGCTCTGTATCTGTCCGTCACATCTCATAAAAGTCTTATTCTTCCCAGTAAAAACTCAAGCTTCTTTCCCTGTAAATGTTTTTTTTTTTTTTGTGGTGGCAAGGATCCCTGTAAATAATTTGTTGCCATGTATTTTACAAATCATCCTCCCGGTGCACTGTCCATCTTGTTTCAATCACAGCTTGGAATGGATGATTTGATGCACAGCATGCACAGATTGTTACAAGGTGGACTGGGGCTCGAATCAGGAATGGATGCACGCATGCGAGCATAGAGGAGGACTTTGTGTGCATAATGTTTCTTGACCAACGGGTCAAATTGTCTCCACCTGTTATTTTGTTTCCATAGGCATTCCTGTTGCTTTTCCTTTTGGCAAATTTAAAAGCTACAGAGGATCTTTTCAGCATGTTGTGAATCATTTTTGACTCTTGACCTTATAAATTCAACCTTGGAAGAGAATCTGGATGGAAGAATATGGAGCCTGCTCTATAAAACCCTGCTGAAAGATCAGTGAAGTGGTATGCCTGTAATATACTATATGTTGGCGGAAATGTGAATCTACAGGCTGCCAGTAGCTTTGAGGACATATTTCCTGAAGATTTGGAAAAAAAAAAAAAGAAAAAAAAGAAAAGCTGATGTGATGGTTGCTGATTTAAATCAAAGACTCAGCAGCGGTGACATTGGCTAATTAAATGCAATCTCTTATAGAGTGTTAGTTTGTGTTTTTGCATGAGAAACTATCACTTTTGTACGCTTGGATTTGTTGCAGCGCTTTTATGTAGAAGGAGAGATTTTCATCAGGTTGGAATGAAGCAACGGTTAAGATATCGGCCAGTAAAAATATACAGGACACTTGCGAGCTGAATGATCTATCATCTGGTATTTGTTCATTTATTTCCCCTCCTTTTCAATACTTGTTGATTTTTTTTTTCTATCCAGGAAAGCTAATTCACATGTGGATGAGTCAAACATTTCCTATAAATACAAATTTGTCCAAATGTATTTTAAACATAGTTCAAGTCAAACCAGAAGATGGCAGTGCAGAGCTTCATATTGGTGTCATTATCACAGCCTGTCATTCTCCAACCGTTGCACCGCAGCTCAAACTGTGATTATCATCGGAGGGGGTTAGAACCAAATAGGAGATTATGAAACATAGAGTACATTATAGCCTCTGATTGGTTTTGGAGGCTCATATAATTGCAGCCTGCTTTGCCATGACAAAAATGTGTTTGTTGGCTCTTAAAGTTATATCCAGAATAATTCTTTTAGAAGATTCTCTCCAACTGGATACAAGTTAAAATTACATATTTCCAAATAGTTTCTTTCTTTGGAGGGTGAAGAGAATAACTGTAGCCAGAGAACAAAATTAGCAGCAGCCACCAACCAAAATGCTGCAAAAATATGTAAGTTTCTGGTAGATGTACCTCGCCCCAAAATCCAAGAAAAACAACAGTAATATATTGAATAGCAACATTAATTTCAATAGTAAAATTTGACCATTCATTAGCAGTTTGGCTTATGGACAAAAAAGTTCATTTGCTATCCTTGTTGCACTGTAGTCCTGTGGTCGTTTTGGCTTCTATAGTAGCTCCATCTCTACCAAGATAGAGGCCTGTTAAGTCAGCAATGTCTTCATTTTGTTTTTTTTATCTGTTAACTCACATACACTGTTTCCTCCCCCGTTGTGTTTGCTCGCCCATCATTAAAGATAAACACACAACCCATCAGTCTCACTCTGTCTGTGTTTGCTCGGCTATTACCGGAGCAGACAGACCATCAGATTACTAAA
>JANJYP010041525.1:0-40963 GCA_024605115.1 Rastrelliger brachysoma | reverse complement strand
TAGTTTTCAAAAATTTATTAAAACAACTCTAAAAATACAAAAAATAGTATCCTTCTTTATAACAACAAATCCCATCAGATTAAATAACATGTGCCAGTGACAACCCTAAACGGAGCCAATTCATATCTGAGTGTAAGAAGAGATGAATCCTCTCTTTTGCCAAGTGCATAACATCATGTAGTGCGGTTAGAGAGATACAGTATTGGTCTACACTGTATCATGATCCCTTCCTCTAAGACGCTTTCTCTCCTTTCTGTCTCTTCGATTCTGTCTCATTTTAACTGTATGTGTTCCTCTGAGCTGACATGGTCTATCGTTTTGTTTCAGCCCAAATCCTCTACATCGCCGTGACTTTGCACAGTGGAAAGGAGGAAAAAAAGCAAGCAAAGGGAGAGCAAAAAAGACAAGGGGAAAGCCGAATCAAAACAACCTCATTAATAACTGTGACTAATTTATTCCAGGCGGTTCTTTAAGCCTGTTACTTCACAGAGAGGAGATGCCCGTACAGTGAGGGGAGGCAGCGGTGGCCCTGGTGTGTATCAAGAGGGTGCCATACAGAATTGCTTGGCTGGGTGAAGTGAATACACCCCACACATGAAAATGCACTGATCTCTCCCCCACGTAAAAAAAAAAAAAAAACAACAAAAAAAAACCCTCTTTAAGGACCACACAGCCTTGGGATGACCACAATACACCAGAACACTGGTCCCAGCACGGAGTGAGAATTTCCCAGGCATCAATGCACTGCAAGGCCAATCCAGGCTTTGTAGTAAAAAACTGGAGGGTGGTTAATGTCCGGCCCAGAGGAGTTGTGAACGTGATTTTTTTTTTGTTTAGCCTGTTGACTGTGTTCACCATTTAATTGTTTTTCTTGATGCAGCCTTTCTATTCTTCTCTCATTTCATCTAAAGTGTTTTTCAGTGCAGCGAGGCGGCTGTTTTAGTAAACAGGAAATGGTATGCTGACTCTACTTTCAAAAGGTGAATACTTAAAAACTAAACACTTCGAGATAATGGATCTTCAGTAACCTATATAATCATTTCTCACTTATAGGGAAACTATAGTTTTAGATTCTCTATGTGGACATTGATCCCATATCTGACTCATGGTTTTTCTCATCTTGGAAATAACTCTGCTCTAGCTAGTGAATACATATAAAATGACCTCATTTAATTAAGCAGAGTGAACCTGAAACTTGTGGGGTCTAGAATTACATGTAATTGACAAGCTATGCGTCAGTCTAATATGAAGAAATTAAATAGTAATTACTGTCTAATTTTAAAACATGATTGGGACATAAAAACATTAGGATATCCCAGCAGTGTACTTTAACACACGCTGTGAGGTGCACAGGAAGTTAGTATTATTTTTCCACATAAGGCAAAACAGAACTGCCTCCTTATTAGCTTGTTGTTTACAGTCTCACCTCCTCCTTCTCAATATAAACTGAGCATAAACAGCAAATCCCTAAAGGCTTTGCTGTATAAACTGTGGGAAAATTGCACTAATCACAATGCGAAGACCTAGAGGTGGAAAGGAAGAACAAGTATGAGAGTGGGAACATGGGGAGATTATTCTCACCCACAAACCAGTGGTTCATCCTACAATGGATAGTGGTAGGAATATTCTAACTGACTAGGTAAGGATTAGCCTAGCGGATTGTGCTACGCCTTTCATCTTCCAAAGCGTGGTTTAAAAAAAAGGGGGGAAAATACTGTATCCTTTAGATGAACCCAGTTCTTTACAAGAGTTATAAGAATGGGAAGAGCGTGTCGAACCGTACCTTTCAGCTTGGGAAAGCTTGGGAATACCACTGGAGAGTTGAGCAGCACATTATATTGAGTAATTTATTTGCTTAGCAGCTGCCCAAGGGAAAGTGCAAAGTTTTAACATCCAGAAAATTCTGTAAGTAGTCCATTTACGAAGCCAAGCTGTCCCCCGCAGCAACAGAAAACCACCCCCTTCAACCAGGCTTTGATAATTAAAACAGACCATTGGAGCCAAGATGGTTTTCCTGCCCAGCATCAAGTGAGTACTGTGATAAACAAGGAAAGTGAGAATAGTAAATACCGCAAATGAGAAAGAATGTGTAAGAATGAGTAAAGACTGTGACATGAAAAAGAAAATATATCTTGAATTATTTAGGAAATATGAAGCACATTTTTTTTTTTGGCCGTGATTTTGTAAGACAAGGTTTATTATTTTTAAATATTGGATGTCTTTTTTGACGTAATAAGCATCAAAATGAGTTTAAAAACTTGTCTACTTTAATAAATGTGTGGTT
This sequence comes from Rastrelliger brachysoma, assembly GCA_024605115.1. Taxonomy (NCBI): domain Eukaryota; kingdom Metazoa; phylum Chordata; class Actinopteri; order Scombriformes; family Scombridae; genus Rastrelliger; species Rastrelliger brachysoma. Next base: position 38,679 of record JANJYP010041525.1, on the reverse strand, counting down.
TAGGTAGTGTGTGAGTTATTTATGAGAATCCCTTAAGCATTGGTGGATGACATAAACAATATGTCCAATTAATAAAATAGTATTCACCTGTGTTCACTCCAAAGTCAGGAACACACAGGTGGTAACCTGGCAAAGCAAACAGTCCTGCAGTGGTGGCTCTCAACAGGGGAGAGCTTAACTTTGCATTGATGGAGCTTCAGAAGCATGCTTTCAATTTCAAACTCAAACAGCAGTCGGAAACCTCCTGGGGAGGATGATGACAGAAACCTTTGCTATGCCAGTCCAACTTTTGAGTTGACATTAGCCAGTAGATCTCTAAACATTTCGGAATTAAATCCAAAAGAAAAATAAATCTCAATATAAACTGCTTGATTTGGTTGTTGATTTTGCTCAAACACTGCAGAGGCCCTGGTGGGTTAGATAACGCTTGTGTGGACACGATCACCTCAGAGGGATTCACTGAGGTTAAAAGAGATGTTGCCCTTGAATCCAAGGATACTTTCTGTTTGTTGGTTTTGCTTATTTGGTCTCAGGCGCTGGAATTAGCTGTTAATTGAACTCTCTCTTTTTGTTTTCCTTTGAGGACAGCAGGGTGTACTTTACAAATCTAAATCACTTTGATTGCCAAGTAATTAAATGAACAAGAATTTAGTGACACCACAAGAGAGATATATATCGACAGCACAGAGATTTACAGTGTGTGCTGACTCATGGTACAAAGTAAAGAGGACTCACAGTGTCCAGCAGATAATCAAGTAAGTGACCAGCAACAGATTTAAGATTTACGTCTTTTTGCCGTGAATCAATGCCTTATTTTAAGTACTGTGTGTCACAGTGTAAAGAAGAAAGGTGTAACTCCTAAAGTACAGCACTGTACAGCCTCATCTTTTCAAATTCTCTTTTATGAGAACTGAGGAAAGCAACTTCTTTTTAAGATAAAAACTAGATCTTTTTTTCAGATTTACATAATGAGTTTTGAAATAGGCTGTATCCAGAAATCTTCTCAGTCTACACAATCAACTAATCCCTCTGCTAAAGTCAAAACATCAGGTTGTGTGTACCTGTCCAGCTATTGCAGAAAGATATTAGCTAATAACTAAATCTCTTCTCATTTTGAGCTCACTGTTTTTTGTGCATAGTCCTTGTTTAAATAAAGAATAATCTGAGCTTGGAAGTTTATAGCATTAATATTCTCCCCCTGTGATGTCTTTCTTTTAGGCTGCTCAAAGGAGATGATATCTCATGGTTATTAGCGCGGTATGTTGATAGGCGTTGAGGCGTGTAACACTGATAAGAGGAGAAGAAGAAAAAGAAACCCTAGCTCTTCATGCGTCCTTGTTAATATTTCTCTCGCCCACCCCCTCCCCTGTTTGCCTTTCCATTTTGATCTATCGCTACATTCCCATCTCTCAACCTTCACCCATAGAGCCGTTTAATCTTTAATCAGTTGAAGTTTAACAGGATAGAGATCTTTGTTGGTGGGTGATGTTACTTATTATAGTTTTGAGCATCTTCACATACAGGATGAAACACCTATCTGCTTTACAGGACAAGTATACCAAGTCATCGCAGACTGCAGTTACATAAGTTGCCTCTCATAGGAACCGACTGTCAAATAATTGGAATGAACTGAAATGCAACAAAATGAATAGAGTGTGTATTACATAGGCTGACTAACAGATGTTTTTGTAATTTCTACATGACATCAAGTGATAAATATTCAGGTTGAATATACTTTTATGTGTGCAGTAACACTACCTTCTGCTACAATACTCTGGTGTTGCATGAGCCTGGAAGACAGTCTTGTGTGAAACAGAATATAGATTCTTTCCTTTCAGCCTTGTGACCTAGGGGTTAACTGTGTGTGAACAACTGTGCTCATCTCCAGGATACGATGGCCGCAAAATACACGTGGCACGTCCCACCAATGTCAGGAATGGCTAAGCTTTCTCTCCGCTCTCACTTTTAGAATAGCTCTAATGTAGGTCAACGGCATACAACACAAGAAGCCACAATTTTCTCTCAATGTTGACCGAGTTCTAATACATCATTGGAAAACAAGGTCACTGATACTCGAGAGGGTTTCCTGTCTTTAACCGTAAGCCCGATTGTTTCTCATCTTTTATCCAGACAGATGCTTGATCCATCAGTCTCCCTTAGCCGCAAGAGCAACTTGAATCCTCTAACAGGACACGAGTCGAGGACATCTGAGAGAGAGCACATGGGGATGTTTTGACAAAGCCCTGGCCTTGTCGCTGATGAGAAAAAAGAGGCACATATGGAAGGATCTTTGTATACTGCACAGTTCTCATTTCCTCAGTGTCAGGACAACCTGTCCAAGGCGAATTTATCAAAAGCAAAACCATATGATCTCAGGGTTGTCACACAATTTTACTCTCATTCAAACACACCAGAAAACTGTCTGTGGTCATCAAACTGTCTGGTATCTTGGGGCTCACGGTGAGACAGTGATAGGTGTCACAAGCAAGAACCAGACCTGCAGGAAGCCTCTACAGTAGATGGGATGACCAATGACGTGAAAAAAAAAGAGGTGCTGAAATCGCAAGAGGTCATACTGTCTGAATTTGAGATTCAAAAGATGGTGTGGGATAATGAGGAGTGTGACGGGGGGGCTGAACCTTGCTCTGGCATATGGAGCAGAGCCCAGCATGTGCAAAAACATGTGGAAAACGTTTACAGGCTTAACAGGCCATGATCTCTGAGTTCAGGGAGATTCGCAGGGATCGCAGGTCACGTTATCACATCCGCATATGATGGATGTGCTGTGAAAATGAGGATGATAAAGTGTATGGTGTGGGTATACAATGTTCCTATATGTGCACATGCCTGCATATGGTCGTATGCATTTCTGCACCACAATGTGATTTTGTGCGCTCAAGTTAAATTAATGTATCTCAGAACTACAGAATGAGTGTGCGTATTTCATTTCATCTCCTCAGACTACCCCCATCCTCTCTAATTCTCATTTTCTAGCTCTTTCTTTTTTGTGTGGATGTGTGCAGGGTGCAGAACAGACAGAGAAAAAGAAGACTGGCAGAAAGAAAAAAAAAACAAAAAAAAAAACACCTGGCCATACTGAAATCCCATCACAGTGAGGAATAGGGAATAAAGGCTCCTGAATGTTCCCTGGGGCCTTTACAGACAGAATGACATGTCTTAGAGTTTGCCAGCTCGCCTCCTGCTGTTACAGCATCCTATAATGCTAACAGACGGAAGTGACTACCTCTATCAAATACACATCACAGGACCTTTTTATTGGATCTAAATGAAAAGATTAGTAACAGAAACTTAAGTTATGTTACCTATGATGCAGAAATCAAGTCATTTTGACCATGATGTCGTTTAACAGGCAAATGTTGCAGTAATGAACATCTGTTGAGGCACTCATTTGTATTCCTTATGCTTAACTAAACAGCTCCTAACAGCAGCCGAAGCACCCATCAATCTAAGAGAATAAGTGTTGCTGTAGCTTTAACATAATACTGTGTAAAGGCCTATTTTGGAGGCAGACTGCTGACATTTTGCTCTCCCTTTCTCTTACTCTTTTTCTTATCCTCTCTTTCTCTCTCTATCGAGCACACACTCTCTGTCTCTCTCCCTCCTTTTCCCTCCCTTACTGCAGCCCAACGCAAACCTTCCTTCATCTTTGTTTGCACAATGCATAATGCAGCAAAAGCCTTAAGGGGGTGTGTTTGTTTTGTTTTGCTTTGTGTCTTGTTCCAGCACTGAGGACAGTCATCCAGTCATCAGCGTGGCGGTTCCCCATGTGCGCTGTTAGTCAATTAGAGCTGCCATTAAAGACAGAGGCACCCAGGGAAATAAAGGCAGCACCGTGGATTTGTCTGTGCTATGCTGATTTCCACCCTTAAACCCTCTCCAGACGAAGAGACTGCAATAATTGGGATTCTGACAGTGGGTTAGGGGGACTCATTTCCTGTCATCACCTCCTCCCTTCCCCTTTTCCATGCAATCATGTCTATCCAATCATGTCTGCCCATCACCTACCTTTTGCACTCGATCCCCTTAACTCTCTTTATCTACAACCGCATTTGGGTGAAGAATTTCTGAAGCCTTTCGTCCTTAATCTAATTGCTCTGGGTGCAACTGTAGGAACATTGCTTCCAAGCAGCTACTACTACCATCACTAATTCAAACCTGAGACTGGCAAGAATCTTACGTTAAATGAGGCACTACTGTTGTTCTAAATCCTCCACACCATGACCTAAAAAATGCTTATCATTCATATGCCTTACTGATGTTGCTGTAGAGCCTGTTTTGTATGTTCAATAAAATCTGTTATGTACATCATAGCTGCAATAGCCTATGAGTGTGTAATTATTTTTGCATGTGCAACCATGTAAACCAAGTGTAGACAGAGAGAAGGGATGTGTTGCTTTTTGGGTTTTTTTTTTGTTTTGCTGTATATTTATTTATTTTTAATAATGTACTGGAAATTACACTGAATGTGTGCAAGTAGAGCATTTAGATATGGAACATTACATTTAAAACACGCTTATCAAAGGTGAGATAAAACTTGCAAAATTCACAATCTTTGTTAACTTGACACGTTTAAATGTAATGTGAGTGTGTACAATATGAAACAGTTGGCAGAAGCAACAATTGTAATAGGTTCCAAAGTTAACTTTCTTGATGGTCAGTCCAGGCATCACAATGTGGTTACTGATGTTATCCATCCAGTGAGAATGGAAGGTGTTCAGAATTACTGGAGAAGGTGCTGACATTTTTCAGGCACTAACTGAGGATCCCCACTGGGATAAAATAAATTCAACAGGTTGGCTGTTGGCAACCTTTGCAGACCTTAATCCTGACCTCTAATGGTGAAGTTCCTAAATCTTAAGGACAGAGACAGACTTTAGACCATGCAAAGTTGCTGCAAGGATCAAACATTTCCTCATCCTCATAAATGATTACTATCCTGAGTCAGTTTGGCAGAGGAGAAAAGAGCTGCTTCCCTAAGATAAAAGCTGCCAGAGACAGAAGGGACATTACTTTTCTACAGTAATAATGAGCTTATCATCCACAAACAACATTAAGGCAAAAGAATGGGCATAAACAATATACACCAACTCAAAAACACATTGTACTGTAGATACACATGAATATATTCCATGTCTCATATCCACTGTGGCTTTACTTCTAAAAAAAAAACTATACAACTTAAACTATAAGGAGCAAAGTGTTTGAGGTTATCTATCTGCTGTTTTCAAACAAAGTTAACATCTTTGTTATACCAAAAAACCACTTGGATGAGATATTTGACGGTAAAGCTTTATGTACACAGGGCATAATCCATATAGAAAGGACATAGCCCTAGGGCTGGTAGCTATTGCTTTTTTATGCTCAAAACCACATTGCTGTGAAAATTAGGAGGATATCATGTGTGATGGTACTGAGCTATTATAGCTTAAAGTTAACTTACATTGTATTAAATCTATTTTAGTGGTCTACTGCTATAGGTCAAGAAGGTTAAACCATAATTATTCAGGAGCTATGGGTGAGATACTGGATAAAGTGTGTGAATTGAATGTGGAATTTATTTTAACAGGAGGCTTAAATATTGAATGGCCCAACTAGATTAAGCACTAACAACAAGGGTGCAAAAATACTTCATGTTGTATTGATCATATTTTTATTTGAGTGAGGATGATACACCATACACCAAGGCTATATCAGTTTCAATCGTTTGTAGTGATTATAATGTTGGAGCAATTGCAAGAAAAAGTAAAGTGCCCAAAGCCAAAAATTGTGTACAAAACTTCCTATAGGAAGTTATCTCAGGAAGCCTTCTTGGAGGAAGTCCAACATTGAGTTGGTCAAACATCTACAATGAAAACGAAGCAGATCAAGCACCAGAACTATTTCTTAATAAGAAAAGACAAGTATGCAGCTGTTAGGAAACTGACTGCAAGGGCTACTAGTGCTCAATTGTTTGATGAGGAATTAAATGGCTTTACATCCCAGAGGAGCGAGGGAAAGGAAACAGCACAAAAAAGTGTTTGTGTAACTGACAGACAGAAATACTGTAAACTGAGAAATAATGTCACAAAACTTTATCAAAAGAAAAATAAACAGACATATGCTGTACAGTTAAGCAGGACAAAGAGTAATGTGGGAAAAGCTTTGAGATATATTAAATAACACAATGGGAAGAAACACCTCTTCATAACCTATATTTATTGAGTGTGGGGGAACCTTAATCACAAAATTCAAGGAAACTGGAAATTACTTGAATCATTACTTCAGAACCAAGGTATATGAATTATTGAGATCATTATAAATTGCCCATTTCAGTCAACTGGAAAAAGTGGTTAAATTAATAAAGTTTGCAATGTAATGGCAAACAACTGGGAATTGATAATAAAGATGGTAAACTAATTTGAATGGCTATAGACTATGCAGCACATTTGTCACAAGCTAAATACCAACCTCAAACAATCGATCTTTCCACAAGCTTGGAAACAAGCAAAAGTTATTCCACTGCCCAAATACAGGAAAACAAGTCTAATAGTCGTCCCATAAACTTGTTATGAGCACTAAATAAGACCTTTGAGTAGGCAGTATTACAAGAATACCTCTCAGTAAATAATCTAATAACAAACCTCCAGCATGTTTACTGAAAGAGACACTATATGTGCAGCTCTAAAGCAAATGACAGATGACTGGTACGGAGATCTGGACAGCAAATGATCTGTGGCACAGTCCTATTCAATTTAATGGCAGCATATGATGTTATTGACCACAAGCTTGAAAAGTTTGAGTGTTATGAATGCAGACAATCTGCAGCTGGCTGGATGGAAAGCTATCTGCTAAATAGATTAAAGAATTTTTCTTCTCTGATGGAAGTTATTCATATAGTATGTCCTTGCGGGGTTCCTCAAGGGAACTACTTAGGCCCACATTATTTTCGCAGCAATTTACTGCTCATATTAAGAATGATAAATTAACTGTGTGCAGATGACAAAGCAGTATGCATCAGCAAGAACACTTACTGATTAGGCTGCAATCTTAAACAGGGAGCTAGATATTATTTGAAAGTGGATCCTTAAAAACTAACTAATAATGAGCATATCCAAAATGAAAAGAATAGTATTTGGTTGAAACCATTCTCTACAGTGGGAGCCAGATTTCAAACATTTTATAAATAAAACACCTATCAACACAACCTTGACAACAAATTGTCCTGATCAAAAGACATGGATACTATTATCGATTGAATAAACATTAGCAGTGGTAAGGCAATGCAGAAAATGTCTTACACCTGAATTAACTAAACTTGTATTTAACTAAACCCTTCATATTTAGCAATAGTTAATGCCATAAAAAATAGACTCAAGCAAACTCCGGCTACACAACAGGGACTTTCTCTCCAGTTTAATATTGATATCAAGCACTTCTGTCTCAACTGGCTAACAGAATACAAGCTGATATCTGCACTTTTCTTGGCATGGTCAGTTTTACAATCCAAACCTCCATCATATCAGTACAGTCAGCACATTTTAGAGTCATACATATGCCACCAGACAGAAAACATTGAACCAGTTTCCACTCCCCTAGGCAAACACAAATTTCTCTTAAAGCACTGTTGTATATAGAGCAATGAAAACTTGGAATTATTTCCTACTCTTACTGACTAAATTACCATAGAAATCAATGTTTAAAAAGCAAATAAGGAAACTCTTGGGAACACCATATTGGTAAGATTCCATGCATATGCAGATTTGTAGTTTGTGCTGCTAACTCTGTTAAGAGAGTCATCAATATAAGATCTAGTCATCCATGTTAATGTTATTCTTTAATCTGTGTTTTATGTTTGCCATGTTGACTGTAATGTCTAATATATGTATTTAAATGTGGACCCTTAGAAGACTAGCTGTGCTTTAGGGCACATCTAATAGGGACCTTAACAAATAAGCACATAAACAAAGTTGCACTATTTTCTCCACTGTCACACTGTGGTACTAAGCTTTGACTCCTCTCTACAAATCTAGGCCACAGGGCCACACAAAAACTACAATGTGTGTTTTACAACTATTTTCATTTCTGCTCAAATACACTAATTAATAAAAACATAACCACGAAATGTTAGCATCAGTGTGACAGACTGTCTCCCACTGAATCTTCACTGCCCCCATAACACGAGACACACTCCCACAGTCGAGACCCCTGAACTCACAATAGCATGGGGGTTAGATGATCAGATTACAGTGAAAAAACACACATGGGCATTGTTAAGTGAGTTTGCAATTCCACCCATGAACATGGCTCTCATTGTGCCCCACTGAAGAGAATGCTTTTCATTCTGAAGTGAACAACAAGGGCAAACAGGACCTCATGTGTCTCTGTGGTGCACCATCTCCTCAAGGCTCTGAGGGGAAATAAGATCTCCCTTTTCAGGGCCGTCACTCCTGAAAGGCCCTGGTGTGGTTCCTTCACTCTGAACACTTCTTAGAGAGGAAACTTAATCTCACTTGTAAGACAATCACAGAGAAAAAAGGCCTCAGCAATTTGATGTAAGCACCCCTTCTACTATCAATATTTTGACAGATTTCATGACAGCATAATTATTTACCAGGAATCCTGCCAAGGATTTAATTGTTACATGTGTAATTATACGTTTAGTTGGAGATGTTGGAACAAAGCATTGGTTGGGTTATTAATATTACAGTACAAATAGTTTCTTTCATCTTTGGTGCTTCATGCTGTCTCTGTGGCTCCATAATCCAGCTATGAAAGGGGATATCTTACAAACCCTGTGAGGGCACCTCTCACAAATCAATTCATTACCCTATAATATCAGCAGGCAAAGGCGCATCTTTCATAGATCAATTCATTATCCAAGTTCTGGCAGTTGAAAGGCGGCAACCAACCACAGTTTCAAGCATTGATATCAGCTTTCAGTGTTTAGGAGGATGACTAGAGTGCAGCCCAAGTGGTGGCAGGCTTCCATAAAAAAAGGGCTTCTGAACAATGGAGGAACCACAGAATAATAACCTTTTTAACTCTAATGGTTTTATTTTCTTTCATGGTAAAATACGCATTTCCCCGTTGTTTGCGCTGAGGCTCATAACTATTGTATGGAGCCATAAAAATCCATCTCTGTGCATAGCAGTTTGCTGCATGCCACAGCTGCACTCTCGGATAATGCATCCTTCTCATAAAGCTTTAATATTCAGTCACTGCGTCATGTGATCAGGGAAGACAGAGTGACAGAGAGAATGGTCGAAATTTGTCTGCGTATAGGAATCTGTTTCGGTTAGCATCAGGACAGTATTTCTATGGGCCCTGCAGTGCTTGAATATATCAGTATGACTTGAATATCATAGTATGACTAATGCATAAGAGGAAGAAAGCTTGCAGTCAGTGGAGCTTGGGTAACAATGCCTGTGTATAGCAGGTAAAATAAATACACAGGAGGGTGACCAGGAACAGAGGGAGAAATTCCACATATTTTTCGGTGTACGACATCAAGTCCCATGCCCGGTGTTGAGAGGATGTGAAATGGATCAACATGCTTTCCCTGTTGAGTGGACAGCATTTAATTGTATAATCCTGTTTAGCACAAAAAAACACCATGACTGAGGACACCCCTGAGATGTTCCAATCCACCGCATGCAGTGAATTACATGTGGGTCAAAAAACAAGCAGATTTATGTAATTATGCGGGGTGATGTGGATTCAGAGTAGCTTGCTACAGTGAAGTAGCTATCTTCACATGGCTCTTATTGGCCTGTATTCCTTAAGGAGCTGGTTCCTGTCCTCATTAGTAGTCACTGAAGAGGCCTGGCAGTGTTTGTGAAGCAGCACCCATCACATTTCCCCTCCCAGCACATAGACACAGGGGGATGTGTTGTAATTACAGGCGCGTATAAGAGAGGCAGCAACACACCGATCTAAAATGCAGGTGGGTGGTTTGTTGTGCTGGGCCGGATCAGCACGGCTCCAGTCTGCAGGCTACATGCTGTCGTGCTGTTTCTAGTGATCAAGATCCCTGAACACGTTGACCAAATACCACCTGCCACAAAGCGAATAGGGCATGGCGCAGGTAAATGTTGGGTACATTGATGTTTTGAAAAGCCAAATCGATTTGCCTGTGAGGGATTCCAATTGATAGGAAAATGCAAGCAATTTTGAAAAACATCTTCTTTGTCCTCGTGGATGGAAGGAGGCATTCTACCAACAAAAGATTAGAGCTGAAATTTTACAGATTCAAAATTGCTGTTCTTATATTCTTTGAATTTCTATTAAGTATGAGTTCCATTAAAAATGCACAAAGAGGTTCTGCTCTGCAGGCAGAGGCTGAATGTTTATATATCCTTATAAATCAGAAAAAAAGCATGGTATGGAAGAAAGAGCCTACATATACACCACTAACAATAAGTGCATTTGATGCACTTTGTATCCTGATAAAGGGGTTATAATCAAGGTCCAGAGAAAGAAAAGTAATACAAATTTGTTCTCTGATAAGCTGCTGTGATTTGCAGCCAAACACCTGTGATGAGCAGCCCATCCTTTTATGGGAGCTCAGAAGAACTGAACTGAATATGCTGTGCAGTCACAACATCAAAAGGCAGTGTATTTTCAGATCAAACCCTAGCCAGAATTAACATGTGAATTGTCAAATTCAGCAATGTATTCCTCTTGGAAAATAAACAGAAAGGGTGATGATCATTTTTATGTAAATATGGTGATGGCTGCAGTTGAATAATCAATGCACAGAATGCATATACTGTGCCTTCAATCATGTTTTTGAATAAAATCTATGCATTACTATCTTATACTGTCCATTCAGTGGAATTGATTAGATTCAGCTTAAAATTGATAGTGTGCTACCAGACAGGCACACTGTATAAACAGTATCCTTTAATGTTTGGATTACTCTGTTAAAATGGGAGAGCGGACTGAATAGCAAACATAATAGCAAAACATACCTCGACACACAGTCCCATTTTCCACAGCCTCATTCCCAGCCTTGCACATGCACCGTCCAATGGGTACCATCCATTCTCCATCCCCATTGCAGTACAGCTTAATGGGCACATCCACCTCCTCGGCATTGGGGATGCAAACACCCCTCGCAGCCACCAGTGAGGTGCTCTCTGCCCCTGAGAGTGTCTCCTGGAACAATGCCCCGTTAGTGATGATACGAGGGCACTTGCGGTAAAAGACACGAACAGCGATAAGCGACATGCAGCCGCCGTAGTCCTGGAAGGCCAGGTAAAAGCCATTTCGTGAAACAGGCCCAAAGCTTCGAACCTCAGTGTTGATCTTCATTACTCTGCCCCCTAGGTCCACCTGGGAGAAGCTCTCATCAGCTGCGATGGTGTCGACCTTGATCCAGGGGTTCTCCATCCAAGCCGGTGAGTTTCTGGTGGCTGTGTCAGAATCTGACTCGTAGTAATAGAGGTTAAACGTCTCTTTACAGGAACCTGGCACATTGGGGATACTGCTGCAGTCCCTCACTGAAAACTTCATCTCAACGTGGATCCGCTGTGCACCACGACGCCGGATGTACTTTGTCCGTACCCAGTTGTTTTGATTGTTGTCGAAAACATTGCAGACCTGATAAGTCCGGATGGTATTCATGTTTTCATCATAACCGCTTACCTCCTCCCACTGTAAGGAGAAACATAAAAAAAGAATCATTATTTTTCCATGTAAATACTTTAATAATAAGCTTTGTGGAGAAGAAAAAATGGTAATTGAAGCACATAGTTAAACTGATTCATTCAATTAAGTGCAATTCAGCTGTAAAGCAGTAAACGGTCTACATGTTTCTTATTATACACTATCATAAAGCCCCCACTGATGTACCTACTTTGAAGCAATAACAAGTATGTTTTCATGCACACATTATAATACTTTGATTACTGGGAGTAATCAGCTTAAAGCAACATTCTGATTAAATTGATTGGATGGTGAGAAGAAACATAATATCTATAATAATCCAGTTCACATGAACACATTAGACAAAAGGAACAAATGTGAGCCAGCCTTTCCAGTATTTCTTCCAATTCCCTGAGGTAATACTGGTACGCTACCAAGGTTAGTTAGTATAAACTTTATAGAAATTTATATAATTAAATTAATAAAGTCATTTTCCTAACAGTTATAGTCAAATAATGCAAAACTATCACAGTTATGGGTTTCACTATTTGGGGCTTTTGTGTTTAAATGACTTGCAGAAACCCAAGAGGTGGATTTGTTAAATCTATGAGAATAGCTGATCTGTGATGACTGAGTGGTTTCCAGTGTTTAGACATTTTTAGGGCAGGGTATGAACTCATCTGTTACCTGGCACTTTGCAGTATGGTTTTCTTTGACAGGTAAAGCCAAAAGAATGAGGTTGGCATTATAAAGCTGTCACTAAATACCCCTCTTGGATTACAGCATCAATAAGCTTGCCTATTTTTTTCTACCTAAAAAATGTAAGATAGAGCTGCTATTATTTTTATATATTGTATTTATTAGAGTGTGCATATTCATTTTGAAAACAAATGTTTTAAGTTAAAAAATAAAAACCCGGCTTTTTATGGCTGAGGTCTGATATTTAACCTCCGCTTTCATGTCCTCTCATTGAGGAAACAATTCACATACTGTAATGCTTTAAGAGAAACTGGATATGTAACATTAAGTCACTTAAACAGAGCAGGAAGACTCTGGTTTATGCGATAGTGTGTCTATTTTTTTTTTACTGTATCTTAATAGGACACATTCATAGCACATACTGTAATAGGTTATTGACATTGTAGTGAAAGCTCCTTTCACTACAGTGAAGTACCGTGGAAACATGACATGAATTTTCCACAATCAAAGTCACACTAAAATGACATAATCATATTACACAGGTAATCACATAAAGAAAAATCTAGGGACAAATTTCGCTGCAGGTTTTCTGGTACGCTGTTCTGCTTCAAAGTCCACATATTGCAGACCCAACTGAACTCACTGACTGTACAGACTCCAGATGCAACCTCCACAGTTCTCCTGCCCCTTGGCCATGGATCAAGGCCCTCAGCTTTAAACACTGTGCGCTCTAACCACCAAGCAGGTCATGACCTTGACCTCCGTTTCTCAGCCAAAGGAAAAAAGGCTGCTCTCAATCCCAACGAGTAGCTTTGCATCAGCTGCAGCCTCAACCCCTTTGACGGCTCTAACTGCCCCCCCACTCTCCCTTCACTCTTCACTTCACAGCTGATATAATTTCTGAAATTAGTGCCCACTTGGTGAGGATTTTGACAGATTTTGACGGGTTGGGAGAAGAAAGTCACCCCTCTTGTTACAAACCGGCATTCTATCAAACACTCTCTGTCTAATTAGAACAGCTTTAGCTCTTAATTCCCATGTCCCAATTAATCACTGTGAGTGTGATGCTTGGCTTGACCCAAACCATTGAAAGAGCCAACCTAAACAGAAAAGACTGATGTGTAGCCAAAAATAATACTAATAATGAGGGAGAAAAGAATGCAGCTATATATATATATATATATATATATATATATATATATATATAACTAATATTTTATATATAACTATTATATGTATTTTAATTTAGTTGCAAATCAAATTGCACACAAAACTGTTTTTTAGTGATAATTACAAGATAAGTTTTGTTTGAAAAGCATGTCCGCATTTTTCTATTTGCAGTGGACTTGAAAACACTATAATTTCCTTTTATGTTAAATCAAGTCAAGTTTAGCAGTGTGGATAACAAATTTGATCATGCAGAATAGCAGAGTACATGTTGATGCAAGTTTAATTTGAATGTTGCATCACACCAGCATGAACCAATGTGCTTAGTTTTAATTTATCTTCACAGTAGCTTCAAATTAAGCAATTGTGACTGCATGCTGCATATTCTTGGTGTGGTTCAAGGATAAATCTGTCTTTTGGCCCGTACTGGCAGACATCATCATCCCAGGTCATGAGCAGCCATTGACCTTCCCACTTGTTGAGGAGCAGTGGGGAGGCTGTGGGCCAATTAAACAAGAGCAGGCGGTCCGCTTCTACCAAGCACAGAGCATTGAACAATCGCAGTTTAATAAAATGAATGTGGAGACAGGTGGGGGTTGCTGCTAATGAGGGATGCAGACACGGGAAACTGCAGGGGAAAGTGTTGGCAGTGATGTGGGGGAAGGGTTGAGCCAAGCTAAAAAAGACCCCAAACAAAATGTGTTTTGATGGAGGGCCCCTTTTTGTCCTGTCATGGCCTCTTTGCCCCGCTTTCATCACGGCCAGTGGAGGGAAGCAAATGGGGCATAATAAGAGCCTAACGATCAAGCGCAGAGTGTGAAATTAGAAGAAACGTCTTCATTTTCACAGCTTTTTTCCCCTGGCTCTTTACTAAGAGTGCTGTAAAAAGGGTGGTCATGTGTTTTAAGCGGTGAAGGTGGAGGTAACGCTGGTGGTGCATGTCAACATGGATTAGTTAGAAGGGATGAGTTGCCCTCAGATGATGATGGAAACAAAAACTCTAGCTTACTCTGCAGCGATCCTGTTACATTTGGCAAAATGTTTCAGATTCAAACACAGCTGAGTTGAAAAGTGCATTACTGTAACATAAAATAAACATGTTTAAAACCAAAGTGATGAAGACATTTTCTAACTAACTAGATCCATAACAAATATCACCCTAAGCCAAGCCTTACATTTCTTAAAAAACATAAAATTACTTTAAAGTAAACAATAAGCAAAGAGAACTGATCGTTCTTCCTTCCTCTGAGAAATGCAGCACACAAAACCATACTGATGCACTGAAAAAATCAATGGTGTGAAACAGAATGGGCGACTGGCTCCAAACAAAAACACATTCTATGTTTTAATTGCTCTTGTTGGGGTCCTGAGTTTAATAATCCTGGGTCAATCAGTGTTGGCAAATCATTTTCAGTGCTTGGTTTAACCTGCTGAGTGTTGCCCATTTGTTACTTCAAGCAGACAAAAAAAACAATACTTGGAAATCATTTGCATGTGGTATTTAATGGCTGAAGTGTACAAACAATTATCAATAGTCCCTTAGTACTCCTTTTATACTAGCAAAACATTAAGAAGTCTGACATTTATGGTTTAGATAATTATTCCCACAGTTACATGTAGATTAAACTGTTAGGGGAACTGTCTTTGCAAGTTTCAGTAACTTTTTCTTTCAGCCAATTAAACTGATTTTCTTTCTGACTCAAACTGTTGTTAAACCATGCTCTACTTTGCTAATAAATTACTTTCTCACACCAGCTTGGGTTGACTGGAGACTATAATTTATATCATGCTAGAGAAGCAATACTTCGAGACAAAACGCCTTGCGTAGAAAATCTGTCTGAGGTGAATATAGATTGTGGTGGTTAGACGTTGGCTAGTATAGACTACTATATGTCAGCTGCTCCTCTCTTCCTCTGGAGTTATATGAGGTGCCACAGTTCAGTGACGCTCTGAGAATGAGGTTCAGAATCAATATCTCCTCTGCCACTTGAGGAGAGTGAGAGAAAAGTTCAGCTGACCTGCAATCCATATGTCTCAGTGACAGTATAGGTCTCGGCTTTATCTGTAAAGCCAAGCCGAATGCACCGTCTACTCTGAAATATAGACTAAAGTTTACCACTTCAGCTTAGACAGTACAACAGAGAGAGCTCTTCGTTTCATTCACAAGTCAAAAGGACAAAATAAAATAGCCTATAGTCACACACCTCTCCAAATGTTTTTTTTTCCATCTTTACTAGCAACTAATTACTGTACAGTTTTCCGTATTTTATATTTCCATCTAATGCATTTAACTGTCATTTTGATCCTAATTGCTTTACGGTTAGGGAGCACCGACAGGTTCAGAAACATGCTCAAGGACATAAGTCAGTTATTTGTGTAGACGTTAAACACAGTTGTGACCTCAGAGGGATTAACAACAGCTACATTGACTCAAAAGATAAAATCAACCACCACCACCAACCGTTAATCCTAAAAGAAAACAATCCTAAATACAAACAAAATCCTTATGGAAAACCCTAGAAGAAATGGCTGCGTTTCAGGGCATATCTACTTTCAAGGGCAGTCAGTCAAGCGACAGATGCCAAGAATTAGCAAACAGACACACGGCCGTTGATACGTCATCCGTTATATTGCCCTGTTGGGACTATTAAGCTCTTACAATGAATTCATACTGCAAGCAACACAATCAAGTTGTCAGATTTCTCAATTTCCTGCACATCTGCACAAAATGGGAAAACAAAGCCAACATACTGACGGTCAACAAGTATGCTGGCAGCTGACAGATGACCACAAATTCACTCTCTATGGACAGTGGTCTTCAACAACCAGTCAAACTTCTGATGAATAGATTTGTCAGGCAAGTGAAAGGGAGACTGATGGTTGTTGCAGTCATTCAAAACTATTTGAATGAGTGCATAATTCTTACTTGGAAAGCTACATGATTTATCAATCACAAAACAAAGAACTGGATCCATTACTGAACCTGTCATTAGGTTCATCTCTGAGCACTGGAGTATTATATGTAATATTATATTAAAATTTTAATATTAAAATTATTATGTCATGTTATTAACTTTTTATTGATCAAAACTATGTTACCTTAAGACAAGGCAAGTTTATTTGTATAGCACATTTCAACACAAGACAATTTAAAGTGCTCCATAAAACAAGAGCATAAAAAGCAACACGTGGCTAGATAAAAAGACATTTAAACGTGATTAAAGGTGTTAAATTGAAAATAAAATTAAGCTTAAATAGAGTAAAGCAGATAAAATAACAGGAGAATATAAAGTTACAGCGCAGTTCTTCTAAGCTGCCAGTGTGTAAGATATTAACCCTAAAATTCAGACTTAATAGAAAGCAGTTGCAAATAGAAGAGTCTTCAGCCATGACTTAAAAAGAATTGAGAGTTGGATCAGACCTGCTTTCTTTAGGGAGTTTGTTCCAGATATGTGGAGCATAAAAACTAAACGCTGCTTCTCCATTGTTTAGTTTTGACATTGTTAAGACACGTCTAATAGCTAATACTCTACAGCTGCGCAAGGCAACCTCCATAACCGGTCAGGTTAAGGTGACATATCAGTCAAGCAGTGGAGTGAACGCGCTGTCAGAGCACTCAAAGATTTAAAGGTTTCATTGTTTTGACATAACGTGAACTGCGTATTTATCATGTCCTGTCATTACGGTGTTTGAATGAACCTGGAATAGCTTGGCAATCTGGTATCCCATTGCATATCAGCGCTCTATCACTGACAGAAGTAAATAAATTATTCACACAAAAGCTGAGAGAGAAACTCAGTGGAAAACTCTCGAGGCACAGTCGCCCTATTTGCAGTTGTGGGAAATCTGTCAGAACAAGAGTGCCTTCCCCAGAGGGACAGGGGACAAATGACACCCACTCTCTGCATTCAATTACTACAAGAGAGGCCATGGGAGCCAAATCCTGCAGGAGACCCAGCTTCATAGAGAGGAGAGACTCACACACACACTCTCTCTCTCTCACACACACATACACAGACTTAAGTAGAACTGTCTGCTGCAGTCAAGTTCAATTACCACTGTCCACTACTAATGTACAACATGTGCAACCGGGAAAACAATTCCATCTTTTACCCCCAGTCCACAAAATTACATGAGGATTATGTTTGCATATTTCTTTGCATAATTCCAAAAATATAATTTCACAGACTTTAATTGTGAATCACAGAAAATTTGTGGTCACTTTAAACTGCAGTGAGCCCAATGCAGGACTATGTTCAACAAATTACTTATAAAGGAAAAAGAAAGGTTATGTGAAAAAAGTATGCCATCATGGTCGGCCACACATGCCCACAATTATACGTAAACAACCTCAATCTTATTCCAGAGGAATTCTAATACAATATGCAGTATCTTTGATAAATCACAAGGAACTGATTTGTTCAAACAAACATTTCGCAATGAGCGCTACATATTGCAGTGCTCCAAACTCTACTGTGTGTGTCCCCAAGTGACACTAGATTTATCCCAGTACAGCACATTATGACACATCCATAATGATAACCTAACCCACACACACACCACCTCATTATGTTCTCCGCCTATGCAGGAGACCTCAGTTTTCCTTCCACAGTAGCTCTGTGTGTTCCCTGTGGCCATAAGTCTATTTCTAAATGGCTGCTGTTGTCAGTACTTCAGCGTAGCAGTGAGAGGGTCAGGAGGTCTCAGCCGGGGCCAGCCGCATAAAAATAGATCTACCCCTGACTAAATATAACTTTAAGTCATATTGCTACAGATATTTAAACTTACCTGTTGTATTCAGCTTTTCTATAAGTGATAAATTTAAGACAGGTTTAGATAACCTGTCAGGCAATGCATTATGGGTGAAATAAGATACTTCAAAGAGGAGAAAAAAAATGACAAAAAGAAAGAATTTAGTGGTTTCACTGCTGAAATCCTATCTGCTGTAGGATGCTAAAAAAAAGTCTATCATTAGGTAGTTTTATTTAATTTAATAGGAATCTGAAGCAACACCAAACATGAAAAGGTAAAAGGATGGATCCTCCTCTTGAAAGCTGAAAAAACACAACAGACAAAGACAGACATAGCCTGAGGGAGAGGTGGTTGACTTCCTCCTTCAAATTAATTCTGACTTAATGTTTATTTATTTAACAGACAGGCTTAAGACAAGTTTAACCTGACAATCTAAAACCAGTTTGAAGCCAACACTAGACTTATACTCAGTTTATACAACTGGCCCCTGATGTTCACAGATCTCTCGGCTCCACTTGAGAAGAAAACATTGACCACTTAACCCCTGAACCCTGCTCTGCTAGCCGTCTATACATTATCTCCATGTCATATAGCAGCAATTCAGTACGGCAAGTTTGAATAAGAAGTTATGTGTATTATAGTAGTTTAGAAGTAGGAGTTTCCTGTTCTTAAATTATTCTTTTTAACTTATTTTTAATGTATTTTTAAATTTTAATCTTTTAATCTCTGGTGTTTCCTCGTCACAGATTTTTGAGGGTTCCTGATTTCTATGTTTAATGAGTTCCAATGCTTAATGCTTTCATTTGTTTTTTGTTTGTTATGAATACTATATCATCATTTTAAATCAGTATATGCATCCTTTTAGGTTAAGGCTTCATGAAGCTGCCCTGAAACACACGTCCTCACACTACATCACAGCCCAACTATACTGATTGCATCAGTTTGTCTGCGTGGGCGGATTGAGACATGTGATACGTGTTTTTGTTAAGGTTTTTTTGTTTTTTTCACAGAATCACAGAACGTCAGTCGGGATGCAGTAAACTTCCTCACAGCATCGAGATAAATTCTGGTCCACTAACTATTACGCTTTTTCTCAGTGTTTTTTGGCATCTCTGTCAAAAATAATGAAGACGTCTTGCTTGACTGGCTTCAGGACAGCATAAATTTGTCATTTTACATAATTAAAAGGAAGACCTGACTGGCTATATGCGGAGAGGGTTATAAAACTTGATTTACACAAGCTGAGCTGCGAAAGTTGACTTTATAGGAGTATTTCAAATTATTTCTTACATAAATAATATGTTTGGCGATATTGAAATATCCTGTAAAATAAAAGTGGAATAACACCAACTGCCATAATATTTTTTTTTTTTACTTAATATACTTGTTTGTGTTTCCATTGTGCCATGAAAGTATCACATGTCAAGTTAGGATATATTTCATGAAGCTCTACAGAGTAGTGAAAGCCAACTGCTGATGCGGCGCTGTACTGGATGTTACTGATCCACCGACTAAGCCCACGAAGCCATGCATATATGTGTGTAAGACAATAGCTTCTGTAAAGCACCTCTTGCTGTTATACTGAGAGGGAGAGCGAGCTATGTTTCCACACCTGTTGCCCCGGGCCACAGGGGACAAGCTATCTCTAACTCTCTCACTCTTCACTTTCTGATGGACTGTGCTTTTGACAAGTTCAGCCATATCGTCGTAAAAATTCAGTGCCCACGCTGATAAGGCCAACCTATACCTGATTAAATCCAGGGGGCTTAGGAACTTGTTCGCATTTCATTTCACTCTGAGAGACGGATATATCATAAGTGCATTTTGAGGTTTTCAGAAAGGGGGCATAGCATTATCTTTAAGTCAAAAGCAGAAAATGAGAGGCAGGCATTCAAAAGTTCTCTTGAGCCTGTTAGTTAAACTCGATGTGAAGAGAAAACTAGCACAAAATCAGTCAATACACACATGTTGCTGCAGATGATTATTGAAGCGCTTGAAGGGGGTTTTTGTGTTTGATGTTTTTATCCTAATTTCACCTCACTTTGGCCAGAGTGAGCAGTTTTACTGAGCAAAATTGCTTGCATGAATGACCTTCCCTGATTTATAAATATTCAGATTTCTAATCTGACTGAAGTTTCCACTGAGCTCATTATAGGTTGAGCGAATGTTTTGCTGTATTGGACATTTTGCAAAGATGAAAGGAAGATGTGATGTAAACTGTCTTTGGGGTTGGTTTGTGTGTGAGTAAGCGCTCTTTGTGCAGATTGAATCCAGAGCTGGCAAGAGAAAAGTAAACCAGGCGTCTTTAAGCTTTCGGTATTAATGGTAGGAATTAGCAGGGAGGAGATAACATACCCTCAGGTTGGGAGAGACGAGGTTGTCCAGAATTATTGCTGAACAACTTTGAAGTTGTATCATGGAACTGTTGAAGGCCAACTCTCTATTCTGCCATTTTTTTTGTGTGAAAAGACACAGCATGATAGAGTATAATTCAAACCATCTTTAATACAAACCACAGAAGCATAAATAATTGAATAAAATCGGCAGTGGTTTTTTGAAATGCACCAGCAAATAAGTCTACAACATTTTTTCTCTCTTTTGGAGTCATTCTAAGAAGTCTAAATCTTGTGGTGGGGAAAGAAGTGAAGGAGACTGAGACTTTGGTTTTGGCTGCTTTAAGTGGGCCTGGCTTGCATGTGGCTAGGAGGAACCAATTCCCTGGCAAACCATGTGGAAATACTGTGCATCAAACACCATCAGGGTCTATATAACACGTCGCTTCTAGCATGGCACACACACACACACACACACACACACACAAGAATTCGGCTTTAAGTTTATGATTGTTCATTCATTCTGTGTTTGTCATGAACCGGAAAGTTCACATCGGGTTAAATGTTCAAATCCAGGATTATTAATGGAGGAATAAACCAAATAAATGTGGCACTAGAGAATAGTCAAATGTAGGAATAAAAATGTAGTTTCATCTTTAAACATCTACTAACATGGACTCATATCGCTCAATTCAAATTATTACTGTTACACTGTTTAATATTCCACTTTTTGCTTTTTGTTGAAATAATTTATGTCACTCTGGGGAGCAGGCTGCTTCATTTGATGATCTTTGACCTTAAAGTGAGAAACCAAAACACTGGCACCAAGCGGAAATAAATCTATCATGGGGGATTGAACAAATGTACACGAGTTGCACTTTTGCATATAACAAAAGAGAGAGGGCGACCCCACACCTCATCTTTGTCTCAATATGCAGTTGTATTATTACTTAAATAATAGTTCAGTAATTGAATTAAACCTTAATTATCAGAGTCAGAACATACTGAAAGCAGAGCATGTCACTTACACTGTTGTCACTAGTCCCTGACACGGGGTAAACTGTCCAGCCCAACTCCGCTGTGGCCGTTGTGGAGTCCATGAGAGTCTCTGTGGAGAGAAAGGAGGAGAGACAGCGGTCAGATAATGTCCTGACAACATGAAAAAGGTTCTGCTATTAAATGGAAACCACATTAGTATTAGAAAGATTTTGAGAAGAGGAATACAAGCAGAAGGGCAACAGATTTGTGAAAAATCCTAGTTCAACTTTGGGAGGATTTTCTACTTTTTTTGTTGTTTCAGATCATTTCAAATTAAATATGTTTGATAATATGTTTTTATATGCTGCCAAATCACAACAAAAATCATTTCAATGCACTTTTCAAATAAAACAGGTCTAGACCATAATATTACATTTTATTTAGCAATATTGTGTAGTTACATAAGGTTCTGAGGCCTTTCAGAGAACATTTTCCACTATTTCTTATGTTTAATAGTCCAAACTATTAGGCAACAAAAATAACTGACAGAGTAATCAATGGTGAAAATGATCATTAGCCGCAGGCCTATTATAGATAAGTACACTGAGACAATCTATGCTTTTCTTTAAGGAACAGACAGATTTCTAGTTTTGATTGCTGGTAGTTTCATAACAGGTCATACATATCCCAGCCAGCCGTACAAAGCCATCAATCCGTGCGACTTTGTGGGGAATATAACAGACTGGAAAAGCAAATCTCCACGGCACAGAGGAGGGGCTGTGGATTAACTAGTGGAAAGAAACACCTCTGGTAATTGGGGTCAAAGACAATGTGGCTCCTGTCTGTCATGAGGTCCTTATGACAAATATACCGCCAGCCTGACCCGTCTGTCTGTCATACGCTTCATATTTTCACCTCGTGTCCTGCGGTACCTGTGCCCTCATGCCCTCTTTCCATCACTTACTCCCCCGTCGTCAGCTCTGCTCTCGTCTTAGAGGGCAGATCTAATGAATTTCTCCTGCTGATTAGGCCTGTTTCAGTCTTGCACTGCTGAACTGCAGCAGATGAAGACAGCATTCATCAGGTCCGATGTGTCAGCTGCAACTCCAAAATGCCACAGAGGGATTTAGAGACCCCCCTCGCTCTGACAAACACAGCTACTAAGCTTAGCATAAGCCACATACAGCGACTGTGATACAGATCTGGTGAGCAATTGAATGTGGTAGTGTGATATGAAGAGACCACATTGATCTTCATCATGTGGGTTAATTCAAAGTAAATCCTAATGAAGACATAAAGCAGAGCAGGTAAAAGTCTTATAGTCTATAAAAATTGTCTGTGAAATGTACTACACAGTGAAAGAAACCAAAAATGGAAGATCTGAAATTACGTCTCCTGGGATTTTGTTTAATGCTCACTGCACACTCAGCTCTGTACCAGCATGCAGGATATTTTAGAGACTTCCAGTTGTTTCATAACCCTGGATTTCCTCTGATTTATATTCCAGCAAAAGCCACAGCTTTTAATTAACAGGCTCCACACGCATAGGTTTATTTCAGGGCCTTATGCTGACTTTCCCCGTCTCACCACTACTCACAAGACATAATACTAGATTTCACATCCTATTCAGTTATCACAAAGCCCAAATCGTATAATTAGGCAGATGAGACTGCAATTGAGCAGCTATTGATAACCTTGTGTGTGACTCTGAGCAGAGCAGCCTACATGGGTGTTAGGCAGTGAAATGGTAATTATCCCCCATAATGATAACGATAATTAGTGGAGGAGTAAAGTGAGAATAATGAACCCCCTCTGTGGTGGTTTCAGGAGTGTTGTGGGGGGAACAGGGGAGCACATTTCCCCAGGAATGTTAACACAGACTGGGTGACACCCAACCCTCTCCCCTTCCTCTTTTTTTTCTCCTTTTTCAGCCGCATATTTCTAAAAATTTCTACCTGTTTTCTCTCTCTTCGCAACTGAATCCTTTATTTTGCTGCCATCTTAATATCTTTCCCCATCTCTTGTTTCCCTCCATACCTTTTTTCTTCCTCTCCCTCCTTTTCCCTTCTCTTTCATGCTCTGTCTCTCTCTCTTCCTATCAGCCATCCCGCATGCTGGACAAGCAGCACCTCACCCTGAAAGACTGATCACTTTTCTTCCTCCCGCTGTCTGCACTTCAGTCCTGGCAGCCAAACCGATTCATTACCACCCGAAGAGCGGAGCAGCACATACCTCACCATTGTCAGCCACCACCTCGTTCTCAGTGTGAACCCCCAGCCGTGGCAGAGCATGGCTGCTCAGCAAGACATTGTTGGCTATTAATCAGGAGGAGGACAGGGTGAAGAGGTGCTCACTTGAATCCAACCTCTGAAAAAAAATCACTTTTTTTTGTTTTGTTTTTTGCTTTTGCGCACTTTTGTTGTTTCTTCTTCACATCACATCTAACTTATAAAATATTATCTTTCCTTAATCAAGTCCAATGAGTGCCCTGAAGGAGACATTAAAAGGAGTTTTTTTTTTAATTATGCTTTGGTTACACACCCCAAAATGTGTTTTTCAGTACAACACGTCCACTGCTTTAAGATAAATTGCAGTTTCACAATTTCCTACTCGCAGTGCTGAGTGTCTTTGCATTTTTGTGTGACAGTGGAGTGATACATAAAAGCGTTTTGACTGTTTGAGCTCATGGGAAAATGGCCTCTAAGCTGGCGTTCAAAGGCAGCAGCAATACTTCACTGTCTACACAAAGAATTAATTGTTTTTTAATATGAAACATTCATGTACAAATGTCCATATATTTTCTGAAAATTACAGAGTATATCAACAGTATCATCATAAATAATTAAAGCGTGGACATCTTTTATCCCTTGTTTCTTTTTATAAAGTTGATACCATTGACTGTTGAGGGGACTATGAATATGCAATGAAGGCTAGAGGAGTCTAAGAAAAGCCTACTAGGCGAAGAGTGCTTCCTCCAACACTTCCTGAGACTAAGGAGAGAGTTTAGTGCTGATCTGAGAGAGAGAGCTCTCCAGTGAGAGCCTGTCTGAAGTGACAGGCGGGGGAGTAGGGGTGAGGAGGAGGAGAAGGGGGGGCCGTGGTCCTACAACAACACTCTTCTTCTCTAAGAGGGGTCAATGCTGCATCTCAGCTTTCTAAAGGAGGCAACAGCATTTTGAATGAGGGATACAGAGAGAAGAGCTGTTCACAGAATAGACATTTCAGCTCCTACAACTACTAGTAAGAAAATAAACATTTTACACATGCAAATATATACAAAACGCCTTCAGAGAGAAAGTTATCTGCACACTTATGTTATCAAGTGTTAATAAAAGACATGAACACAGGATTCATTCACTTTCTCTGCACCTGGTGCTGTTTACCTCTGGCTACACTATTTCTTTCTTTTCTGCCAGACTGTTTCTCAACAATTGCAGTTACAGCAATGACTCACCATTCATACCTTTTCCAAAGGGCACGTAAATCAGGATTTGACAGATGGATGGCCAATTAGTTAGAAGATATAGACAGATTTTTGTTGCCTGAGTGATGGATGGAAACTTTCTCTGCTGTCATGAATAATTCTACATCTAAACTCAACCCTCCATCTCATTCACCTTTTCCCCGGGGAGGAACCAAAACAAGTGTAGCTTTCCAAACGAGTACAGTCACGCCGCTACATGCCTGTGTGTAATTATAATGTTTAAGAGTTGACTTGTAGATATTCCTCCTTGACTCCTTTTTTTTCCTCAGCATGAAGAATCCGATTTGACAACTGCTTTGCAACTTATTGCATCACTATTGAGGAAATACCCTGCATATAAATTACTTGGACATGGCAGTTCAAACCAGTATCAAAGAGAATATACCAATTTTCAAACAAACTAGCCTATATTTAGGGCCTACAGTTTAATGAGGGTATTTTGAAGAAGCAATTGACCTCTAAAACAGCATGAAGCAGCTTGGAGGCATGACTCCTTTTTATCTTTCTCACCAGCGGAACTGTAGCCTCTGCTCTCTATGGAACAAATCCCTTAACATTCAATTCAACGTCAACCCAAACCGCATTATGGTGCTTTCCACTGCTGTGATAATGTCAGCTATAAGGGCTAAAAAGCAGCTAAACATTCTCCCCATAAAATGCCATGCTATGTAAATTTCAGTTTAACTGCTGTCGTAGGACGCATGTGCGTTTACTTGCATTTCACTGTACACCTGAAACCCTAGCATTTGATGGCGAATGTGGGAAGATTGCGGTATGCAGTGAAGTTGCGGAGTAACATGAGAAAGCTGCTCATTGTGCTAAAAACAGAACCCTATATAGTGGACCCGGCACGGAAATCTGCCCAGATTAAGGGGCAAAGCAATGATATACCCCTGAGGGAACCAGTGCCAGTGCAGAGACATGATTCATAGCCTTAATGATGGACAGGGCTACTGTATGGCCTGTTGGAAAGAATAACAGTCTGTTTCATTTGGAGGCAAGAAGTGGATGGAGCCCCTGCTTCAGAGCGACTAGGCTCAACTTATCTGTCACCACAAGCTGGGCCCATTAAGGTACAGTAGAGCTCCCACCACTGTCACATAACAGCATAACCCTATGTGCTAAATGAGTTCTTAATCCCACATTTACAATGAAACAGGGGTATTGTGGACAGTGTGGCGCTGGCCCAAAACCCACTAGCACAGCTTTTTCTCTATTTTCAAGAGTCAAAGACAGGCTGGCACAGAGCCCTGGGTATCCAGGCCACTACATGGTGTGTCATTGGTGAGACATCACTCTGTCAGGGAGATTTATGTGGAGCGGAGGTTATTGTTGGGTCCTGAAAAAGGCAGGTTCACAGTTGGGATGTCTTGAGGAGCGATGAGGTAGAGCTCAAAGTTCAGGACCACCTCATCAAGGCTGTGGAGTGGTATGTTTCCGAGGCAAGGAAAGATGAGGGAGGAAGCTGGTCAGTTGATTTTGGCAAAGGACGGCGCAGTGTGAAATATGGTACCACACACACAAACACGCACATACAGAAAGTAGAGCACTCTCAGAGCACTAACTGTTGACAGAATGATACAGCATGGCGTTCCCAAGGGCCTCGAGCAGGATGTACGACAGTAATCCCTACACAGCCAGGCCATGTTATCAGTCAGTGTAACTTTACTTGTCAGCAAGGCCAAGGGGCAACAGCCAAAAAAATGTAAGAGAAGTAAAAACTACTACCTGACATATGACTAAAAAACTGTCAAACCCAATAGGACTGTGACTGACTTTTATGTTTCTGACAATATATGGTGTCTCTATTGCCCCCAATATACGTTACTGGCGGCTGTTATCTTCAACCACACACTGCCTTTGTTTACATAGAGATGCCCAATTGGAAAGCAAGTATTCTATGTTCTAAGTTCAAACTTAGAGATACAAAACAATAAAGATAACTTTTTTACCCCTCCATATGGTTCAACCAAAACTAACCAGCTCTACAAAATCTAATCATCGCAGAACACTGCTTTTTTTTACCACTATTTCATCGAAAGTTATAGTTATTTTTCAAAAACTACCACTGTCTTCTCATCCTCACCACAGATAACAACACTCCATTGTCATGCCAATCATCCGAAAGTACGGCTTTTCTTTCCACACATGAAGATGTGTTTTTGCTATTAGCGGCACCTGTAGGTGTATCATTAGTGTAGCTTCACCATTAAACTGTAGTTAGTTCTGAGTGACACCATATTTCATTGGCAAAGACACATCAATCTGAGCTATAAATTGAGAGTGGGAACAGTCACCTGGCCAATCATAAGCTGTGTGAAAGAAACCTGGCTAATAACACAGGCTAGAGGATTTATAAGTATGCTTTCCATATTTCCTCAAATCCCTGACAACCCGCCGAGACCTGTTTAACAGATCAGTACAGTTTAAATTCTGCAGTGGAAAATTCTGTAAAAGTGGGTCCCACAATTGTATAAGCAGCAGCTGAGGAGAACATGGGTAAGATTCAGAAAAAAAGAGAAAAAAGAGGCCATACGAGTGACATTCATCTATCCATCCAATCATTTTAAGTGCTGTGTGAGCACCGTGGCGATCTTCTACTGCGGTGGAAATACCTGCAGCAGTAAAGTTAGACAGGCATGTACAAATCACTCTTCATCACAGTGACAGCTTTTCAAATACCACTACTAATTGACTTGATGGATATAATCACTACGAGCCTCCCACACCTTGCCTACAAGCCATTAGTTAAAACTAGATGATTAAAAAAATGTTCGTAGCTCATGCAAGAACATGAAGAAATACGTTATTTCACGCTTGTGTGGTCTCCGGCTTCACAGGAGGGATTTCTCTCTCTCTCTCTCTTTCTCCCTATCTTCTGTCTTTTTCATTTTCTTAGCCTCTGTCTCTTCCTTTCAGTTGATTAGGCTGTATAGGTAATAACAGTGACAGGCCCTGCAGGAACCATACGACCATGATACGCTTGTATTAGTCCAAAAGACATGATGTTCCCCCCAGCTTAAAATATACCAGAATTGGCAATGTGGGAGCAAAGGGACCCATTTCTTCCTTCTAATTTGTCCTACATCAGATGATGTCTACAGTAGTCAAGGGAGCAGCTATCTCCATGCCAACAGTTTTGATTGGCAGCTCTGACAAATACCAGGTTAGCTCAAAAAGTGCAGAAGGCGCACCAGAGATATGATGCAAGAAAAGATGCTTAGAAGACAAATAAAGTAGACAAAGGTAGCACATAAAAAGTTTGAGGTGTGTCATTGCATGCATTGCTGTGCACGCAAGTCTACATGAAAGATCGGTGCCTCTTTTTTATTGTGATGGCCTGTCCTTGTATTCGGCTGATAAAAGGACCACCCCCCCTTCTTTATTTGATATCCGACCGCACTTCACTCTGCTACATTATGTGTGCCAAGTCAAGTCATTAAAGTCTGACAAACAAATCCAGTTTATGACCTATTCTACATCATTTTAAAGAGCCTCTCATCCTCTAGAAGATCCTTTAAAACCTGTTGTAAATTCCTGTGTAGAGTTTCTGCGTCCTTATCATTTGAAGTTTAGTGATAGTTTAGTGGAGCTGTTGACCTGAGAGAGCTGCGGCTTTCTGTGATCTGGTGAGAAAATCCCTTTCTACAATAAACAGGCAGAGACTGTGAAATATCAACAGATCCCTACCTGCTCATTCATAGCAACAAGGCCTTAAAGTGTATAGGAAAATCTACTTTTGTAGACAATATTTTGATGTATTTTGAGTCAGTGACTCAAAACTTAGAGAGACATGTAACCCGATCAAGTATATTTGTCAATGTGGTTTCGCTGTTTTCCAAGAAAAATTGTAAATAATATAAGTGGGGATATTCTCAACCACAATACCCCTAATACACAGGGATTGTTTTCTTCTTATTAAAGGTCTGTTAAGCAGTGAATTGTGGATTTAGAAAGTTAAGTACTGAAACATTCAACCCAGATGGTAACAGCCAGCCTTCACAGAAACATTCATGAAGCCCAATGTTCTTGAAAATACCGAGGAACCAACACAGCGCACAGGTTGGACATTGAGATGGAAAGAGAGTAAATTATATTCAACAACACGCTGCATGCTGGAAATATCCCAGAGTTGTCTGCTTGACTAAGATTATTCACAGAATGGAAATATGCAAGATTTCCACTTTCCTTAGTATGGTATATTCTCTATTTTTGTTACTAATTCAGCGTGCCTAAAAGGAATATAGTGCACAAAATTTAGGAGAAACAGGAACCTTTGAACATAAAAGATACCCCAAATTACATAAAATACATTTTGTCACCTGTTATTAAAGGAGACTTTAGACCAAATAAGGTTAAGAGTCTTATAAATTCAGCTGTATTGAAAGCTCAAAGCAAATGTTTAGTAGTTTATTTGAGCCAGAATTATACATTTAGTTGCATTTAATCCCTTTAACGCTTGAATTTCAGCTGCTTTATTTGAGACACATATCAAGACTGTTCAAAGATTTACCAACACCCCGCTGAGGCAAATGACAACTGAAGACAGCAGCATGTGCTTGACAAATGGGTTTTGCATGTCATCGTATATCAAACAAATCTGTCTCCAAAACACCATGTTTTCCTTTTTTTCTACCAGGTTTGTTTTCTGGGTCAAGTGTTGGGGGAGAGGGTAAAATGATCTTTAGACGTCTTTGTCTTTAATGATAAATGTGACTCATCTAGAGCTGTAAATGTTTCACAAAATCTAAATAAATGAGTTGTCCCTCCTTGCTGCAAAACTGTGTGTCTTTGTGTCAGGCTGAGTTATGATTACAAGCAATCAAGGATGCAAACACGCACCCACCTCTTTCTTTTCAGGATTTCTTTTTTTCTGAAATAATCAGCTTTCAGGAAATCAAGCTGTAATAGACTTTACAAAAACTAGAGTAATGCAGTCTGGAAACAGCCCGACCTTTAATTACCTTCAGTTATTATCACTCAGGTTTGTTGTGCGTGTCTTTTGATATCTGTTATGTATACTATTGAATGAGCAAATATGCTGGATGCTAGTTGAATAACTGACCTTGGTCTATTCACATAACCACTTTTCACACTGTATGAATGCCCAAGCACTGGGGCACCGTTATATAGTGTATGTATTGTGTGATTGTCTGTGTACACATGGAGTTTTAGCTAGAGGTAAGATGTTCTTTAAGATCTTCTTCTTGATAAACTACAATAACCACAAAAACAGTTACCAAGATGTTTTTTCAGGAATTGATATAGGAAATAAAATGTAGTACATAATGTTATTTAGGTCTTGGGAACGACATATGGCTGAAGATTTTACAGAGCCTATAATTTCCAACAAGTCTCTGGTCCACTGGTTCCTTTAGCACTATAGTCTGAAATAAGTATTGCATTCACTGATAAAATACCTATTCCACATGTGTTGTAGCTTTTGATTGTGAAATTCATAATAAAAAGCCTACATATGATATAAATGTAATGCATAGTATAAATCTTACCATACTCACTTTTTATATTGTTCCAATTACAAAGAAGTGCTGGCATGTGCAATCGTGTCTTTTTGGTAACTGAGATAAAATCAATAGTTGGCTTATCATTATCAAGAAATTCATATGTGTTCAAACACATCTACAGAATACACTGGCAGCAAAGCAAAAATAAAAAGCACCCATTCTTTTAAATTAGACAGGCAATACATTTGAACAACACATAAATCAATTCAACAATGGGTTAAGAAACTGAAATATGTGAATAAATCGTATTAGCTACTCAACCGTATTGGCCTATAAGCCTTTTTTTCCTGGTTCTCTGTTCTGTCAGGTACAACATTTCCTGCCAGTGTGTCATGCAGAGGAATTTCAACAGTGTTATTGATGTGTGAGAGCATCACAGGGTCAAACTAGGGGAGTTGATCTCTTGCCAGTCGATGCAGCCTGTCTGCCAAGAAAGTCATCAGATCACAGTTGTTTCTCTGTTTGGGAAGATATCACAGCTCTACAGTGCACGCGCATATACACACATACACGCACACTCACACACGAACCCATCCACCTCCTAAGATATCCTGCTAGTTAATCAATGGCACGGTGTACTTAGCCAACATATTTTCTCACTATTCTTTTGCTTGATGTTGTAGGGCAGAATAATATCAGGACAAGAGGCCTTAAATTATGTATATGCATTAAAAAGCGATGAGGTAGGTGCAGAAAAGGGATGATGCCGTATGCGGTTGAGTAACTCGCAATAAAATAGTGCTGTTACGGATGATATGCTATTATCATCTGAGGAGAGGGAGGCTCAATGTAAGGGTGTAATAATTTGTATTAATGGGTATCTTTACGTGTGTTTTACAATGCCTGCAGTCATGTAGAAATGGTAAAAGGAGTAATGATTTATTCTCACTTAGTGGTACACCATAGACACCGTGTCTGGCATCCCCTTCTTCTAATTTATCTCTTCTTCTCTTATCTCTCCCATCTGCCTTCTCCGTTCAGTCTCTCCCATTTCCTCCTTTCTTTCCACAACTCAGCCCATTTCTGATCCAGCTTCTTTTTTTTTCCTTGCTCCACGTTCAACTTTCATCCCCTACACTCCTTGACCTGTGGAGGAGGCGGTTGTACCACCTAACAGCCGTGACTGTTTAACTATCACCAAGACAGTCTGTCCCCACCCCACTTTTTCCTGATGGGGACCACACATTTCACGGAACAGCGAGGCAGAGGGATCACACGGGAGGTAAAACACGTCTGTGGATTCCAGGCCCGTGAGCTAGCTCCTCTCTCCCTCTCTGGCTTTGGAAGAGTTATGGGGGGTTGGGAGAGGGGGTCACAACCCTCTGGAGGTCTATAAAGCAGAGAATGGGAGGCGGTGGAAGCTAGTACCTCGGCCATATGCCTGCCTGCTACACTGCTGGGACCATTACTGCATCCAATCACACAGACACAGAGCAACAACAGGCCTCACAATAACCCAAATATCGCTTACAGTACCAGCACCCCTAAAGCCCCTGCAATCAACATCCTTTTAATCACTGACTGCACGGCACAATGGAAATTGTGTTGGCCAACCATTAAGGCACCTTTAGGACCCTCTGTTAGTCAAACTAACATACACTGGGAGATATTGGATACCAGTGGAGCGCAAACAGAGAGCTAATGGTTTCATGGTGGTCAGCTGTGAATGAGTGAGTGAGACAGAAACTGAATAAGAGCAGGAAAAGAAAAAAAAACAAAGCAGGACAGCAGCGCCTTGCACACTGTGTTTATGCGAGGTGAAAAAAAAAGAAAAACACTAGACTCATTTCCATGACCTGTGTCTGTCCTCACAACGTTACTGTGTGTATCTTTCATCCCAAATCAAGGCCAGCAAGAGTGAATTAAACTGCTTAGTGTAGAAATTTGAAGTCTGCAGGGACAAAATTAGGTCATCTACAATTTCATAAAAGTGACAGCGACTTGAATTACAGAGCTCAAAACAAGAACACAATGATGCAGTTTTATGAATCGCTTTAAATTACCCCATAATAATTAATATGAGCCCTTGTTTAACAAAATTGTAACATTTTTACAGGCAGGCTCATCAATATTTTATAGATGGGGCACGCTGTGGAAATAGTGCACGCTGTGTCTTCTTACGTATTCTAGTCCTGACACACATAAATCGATGTAGTGGGGGGAGGGGGGGGGTTTATAAAGACTTATTCGGGGTCATTCAATGCAATCAAAAAAGTTTTTAGCTTTACAAATGGTAAAGGAGTACTTTGCCATGAATTCAGGCTGGATTTATACTTTTTTATACATTAAGGAGTTACATCATTCCTATTGAAGCTACATGCACAAACTCCAAAACTTTGTCTTGTGCCTGATGTCTCCCAACCTAAAACTGCAACTACACACTAGAGATACTACATGATGCAGCTACTACTTATGCATGAAGTAAATTCAAAACTTTTTCCTTCATGCAAAGCAATATCCACGGCAAAGCTTCTTATCACTGCTACCCCCGCTGTCTGTCTTACCACTAAGGCAACAAAGTGGTTCTAGTATCTTCTCTCCATGCCTACACGGGTTCTCTCCAGGTACTCTGGCTGCCTCCCACGTACCAAAAACATGCAGATGAGATTAATTGGCGACACTGAATTGCTCGTAGGTGTGAATGGTTGTCTGTCTATCTATACTATATGTCAATCTGCTGATGGACTGCAATCTTAAGCAGGTTACCCTGGGTACATTTTGAAATTAAAGGTCAACAAGTGTTAACTCGCAAATTAAGTCTAACTTTATTTAAATGAGGCCTGTTGATCACAATTTCCAAAAAATATGAGTAAGACTTGTGGTAGTAAATTAGAATGAAGTTGGCTAAAGAGGTAGAGATAGAATTGAGTGGTAATTTATATGTTCATAGTTCATGCTTTATAAATTGTAAAATCAGATGACAACAGGTGGGCTAAAGGATGAGTGGTATTACAAAAAATGAATAAATCAAAGAGCATTCAATGTGAAGTTGATTCAAAACCTTCACCTTCAACAACGCAGATTTTTCTCACTGGCACTTTTAAGTAGCCTAAATGTAAAACCAGTTCTTGTGGGTATAATGTACAATGCAGTTGATACTTCTACTCAGTGTTTAAGTGGCGAAGTCACCAGAAGAAATCTGACACTGAGCTTCAACATTAAAAGCCTACACATTCACATTCTGTCTGTCTATATATAAATTGAAGATGGACAGATGGTTGGTAATAGGCATTTGGAGGCAATAAATGAGGAGTACAATGAAGAAAGAACTTGTCTGATCTTGCAATGACAAAATCTAACAGTACATACCAAATATGGCAATGCAACATCAAATGTTAGAGGAAAACTTCCTCCCAGACTTTACAGCATGTGTTTCCCCTATTAGGTTGCTGCCCTGTGTGTAAAAGGCGCAACAAGTTGGCTTCATCTATCTGTCATGTGACATTATGTCAGGAACAGGAAGGTGTAGACCAGGCTTAGCCTTTCACCCATAAACTCAGATAAATGTTTGCATTACAACCTTCAAGGTAAACAAACAGTGTCTGTCTCAAGTTAAGTCCAGAGATGCTTTGTGGTTCTCTGGAATGCAAAGTCCTTCTTTGCTCTACAACTTTGAGCTCTCTGCCTGTTTGTTTTGTAGCCATTATAGCCACTTAGCCTGACAGAGCACTTTGTCCCCCCTTATCTCCTGAAACGGCTGAAACGCATAAGTGTTTTCAGCGTCTGTTCAACCTTGGGGTTTAACTCACTATCACCGTGTTTACTTGTGACACAGATCAAAGACAGATTGCTTTTGAGTGAGCAGTCGTAAAGAAGGATAGGCATATTTCTGTGACTTTACGGTTTCATTCCAACAGGGGAAAAGACAAAAGGCATATTTCAGCACTGAAGGGCCACCTTTGACAGGAGAACACAGGAAAAAGACGTCCAAAGAGCATGGAGAGTGGAGAGTAATAGTACCAGATAGCAATGCCCAAGACAGGGAGGAGGGAGAGAATATTTGTCTGTTTGAGTAATTTGCCTGGTGTGGCTCAAAGTCAGGACTCAGAAAGCCAAACCCTTGTCAACATACCAGAGGAACTGCTTGTTGCTATGGCAACTGGTCAGCAGGGATGGGGGGGTGTTGAGGTGTGATGGGCAGCATGTCATTAACGGTAAGGGATGACTCTATTCATTCTAAGTTGCGATAACGCTGTCCTGTCGGAGCATGAGAGCAGCCATGCTGGCTATCAGACGAGATAAAAACTGTTGAGCTTCACAGTCACGGAACACATGTCTCACATGCCAGGTATTCAAGGCACTCTGAAACCACAGCTAACAAGAAAGGTTGATTTGCTTTCTAAATACTACCATCTGGGTTGTGTTACAAGTCAACAGCAACAGCTAAATCCAAGGTTGTTCCACCTGGTTTAGTTTAGTTAAACCTAAAACCAAATCTCATGGTGCAGAATCCTGATGCTGGCTCTGTTCTAGTCCAAAAGCACAGTCGACTAAACCTGATCTGAAAAGAGCATGTTTTGCCAGCAAGAAAATTGCATCTGAAAGCACCTCAGTTCATCTGTTTAACCAACAGTTATTCCACAAGAGCTTTTTCTCCAAAACAGTCTTGTTCTTAGGATCACGACTCATATGGGAGGGGATTTCTTGCAAAGTCTTTTTTTCCGTAACACTGACAGTTAAAAGGGAATGTGCAGAAAATCAGACAGTGTCACGCAAGAAATACGGTTGTGTTTTACAGTGAAATACTATATGTGGAAGCATGTTTGCAAAGCTTTTTACAGGGTGTTAGTGTCTACTGTACATGCAATACAATACATGTCCATGTGTGTACTGTGTGAGCTCACATGTACAGTATGAGGGTGTAACGGCAGAAATTTTATTTTTCCTACGATGGCGAGGTCATGACCTACCCTACTTTGCCTCTGAATAGCTGACCATTACATACTTAACTTAATTCTAACCCATCTTATTCCTCATCTGTAAACCAACCCTACCAACACAACCAACTAAAGCAACAAATATTAGTCAATCAAAGGGAGGCAGCAGAGTTGGGACTTTATCATCTTAGGAAAAAAGGTATGTAACTGTGTCCTGTGCCATCATGTTGGCTTAGCAAATGTGGACTGGATACCCGTCTTACTCTGTGGTGTTGCTGCCCTCAGAATGACAAAAAACAGATCCATAACACTGACTGAGTGCAAAACTATCATTAAAATATGCTCCTCCACATAGTGAAATGATACCGCATCGACCAATCCAAATCACCTCTCAGTGATGATCAATTTCACTCCATTTTTTGATTTCTGATGTGGTCAGACAGCAAATCCTAAGAATCAGCTATGTGAGAAAAAAAAGCAATGATAGGTAGGAGTGGAAAAGAAAAAACAAACATCAAAGTATTTAAATTTCTCAGTTACATTAGAATGAATTACATTAAGTTCTTATATGGTCTTATATAATCCATGTATTTTAAAGCACTGTGCAAAAGTGTAACATACAAATAGAAAATACAAGAAATATGGACACAAAATCACAGTAAATGTTTGCCACTTTAGCCTCTCCAGAAGCTCTTCTCTATTTTTTTTCTGTTTTTTAATACTGCACACCATTTCCTGTATTTTCTGGTTGTATTCTAATTAGGAGACTGAGAAATAATTATATATCATAATTACAGCATTGCTAAAACAATTAATGGTAGCTGAAGACTTTTGCCATTAAAAAGTCTTAGACCATTAATACTGAAGTATCAGTGTAAGCAGCATGATACTGTTGTAGCTGCTGGAGGTGGAGCTAGTTTCAGAAACTTCATATACGGACCATAAATTAGAATAAAAT
Source organism: Rastrelliger brachysoma (assembly GCA_024605115.1). Taxonomy (NCBI): domain Eukaryota; kingdom Metazoa; phylum Chordata; class Actinopteri; order Scombriformes; family Scombridae; genus Rastrelliger; species Rastrelliger brachysoma. The sequence goes on along the minus strand of JANJYP010041525.1, from coordinate 2,260 downwards.
AGCTGTCAGCAGGTGTCCTGACTCCTCGCAAGAAACAGAAAGGTTGTTTTCGTTTTTCCACTTGAGCACAACTAAACTGTTTCAGTAAAAGTTTCCACTGCGTCACAACTAAACTGTTTCACTAATAGTTTCCACTGCAACACAACTAAACTGTTTCACTTATAGTTTTTGGCAACTGAGCCATTGTTGAATGTTTACATTTTTCAATATGTTAGTCCGATATGTTATTCTCTTCCTTTATGTATTTACTGATGTACCAAAATCAAATTGATTAATGACCCCAAAACTGAAGTACAAACCAAAACTGAGAATTTTGCACACCATTTCACCTCTAGCACAGTATGTTCTTGACAGTTTGCTACACAGATTACAGGGTATTATGAACTGCTTAGGGCTGTTAAAGCATCAGGATTAGTTCATAGTAAACTTAATAATGAAAAGATCAACCACTTATTAAAAGTATCATATAATTTCATTAGCAGTGACTATGACGACGAAGATCAAAAAGGCATTTTAAACTGCATCTTTAATGTCCAATGAGTGTTTGTGTGTGAAAGAGCGGCACCCATGTCTCCTCACTTTGAACATTTTAATGGGACCCTGAAAAAGTCTCGTTAAAGAAAGGCATCAACAGGTGGCAAAGAGTAGCACTGAGGGCGACCACAAAAACGTCCTGTAGCCCCTACAGAAGGAGTGCAGATGTGGGAACCGAAAGGAGCAGATAGATAGATATAAATAAATAAATAGATAGATACAGTGAGGGATTAAGACAGCTGAAGCACAGAGGAGTTGATTCACAGGCGTGGTGAATGGTTGGCATGCTAATCAAGCCTGTATGTGGTTGCAAGAAGAGTGAGAAGCGGGTGTATGAGGGGGCTTCACAGGCAGTCATTTGCCAGCATTCAGCTCCCATCAATATCAGGGCCGATTAATGAGGGGCTAGTGGGGAGCAGGGAGAGGGCACTGAGGACCGGGGGGGCAACGGCCAGGTGTCGGAGGAGGCACAGAATGGGAATAAAGAGGGCGTGAGCAGTGATCCGCGAGGAATTCCAGCCGAGCGGCAACAAGAGGGCGAGGGAGTGTGTGGGAGTACGAGGGGGGGTGGCTAGTCATGCACTGCAAAAAATGCCCATTAAAAGCTGCAGTTGGTTCTGTTTTCTTTTCTTTTTTTAACACTAAAAGTTAGGGGTATAAAAAAAAAGCTTATCCCAAACCATTAATTAAAACAACAAAGATTTCATTTGGATGAGAAATGGTGTTATATAAACAAAAATGGCCACTTTTTAACAGAGATGAGTGAGCAGTAGCTTAGTAATAAATGATCACAGACAACCAGGATTGGTAAAAGTATCATACTATGACATCATGTTATGCGATACGTGGGATTTTAAGCTCTAATTTTGGCCGACTGTGAATCCGTGAAGTTGCCTGCTGCAGCTGTAAAAAGACAATCAATCATGTATCTACTATTTTAACTCACTGTTGAGTCCATTTCTATTTGATTTAGCAATTTTATTATTAAAAACACGTGACTTCTGAATAAGTTTTGAGTTGCATAAACTGTTGTAAACTAGTTACTTCACTTATTTTTGAGAATGTAAGGATTTCATATTCACAAGTATTTATAGTTTCTATTGTATTATGTGACTTGGTTGGGCTTTGTTCAATATGGAAGAAAGAAAGACATAAGGAAAATAAAAGACAGGAATAAAAGAAAGGCGTGTGTGTGTGTGTGTGTGTGTGTGAGTGAGTCTGTGTGAGGCCCTTTAATGTTTTGGATGAAGGTTTAAAGGCTAAAATCATGTGTTGACCTTGAACAGTGCTCCTCCCCCCAGAGGGAAAGGTCTCAGTATAGATGACAAAAGGTCGTGTTCTTTTAGGCATCTGTGATCCCCAAGTTGTGTTTTATTGTCGGTCGTGCCTGTTGTGCATGTGGGTGGCCATGTGTATATGTGCTCATAGAGAGTTATGGGTGGAGTGTGTGCATGTGTATACCTATAAGTGTATGCATGAGTGAGTGTGCATGCATCTGTGTGTTAAATACAAGTTGGTCTGTGTGTGTGTGTGTGTGTGTGTGTGTGTGTGTGTGTGTGTGTGTGTGTGTGTGTGTGTGTGTGTGTGTGTGTGTGTGTGTGTGTGTGTGTATGTGTTCCTGTGGGCTTGCATGCTTGTGTATATATGTTGGCACAACAGTAAGGCTTTCAGCATAGAGTGGTTTAGCATGTGTGTGAGAGAGAGAGAGAGAGAGAGAGAGAGAGAG
>JANJYP010041522.1:0-23049 GCA_024605115.1 Rastrelliger brachysoma | reverse complement strand
AACATGATGGGGGTGTGTTTTTGCCTCTTTGTGTGTGTGTGAGTATGTCTGTGTGTGCATGTATTGTATGTGTCCACATGTGTGCATGAGTCACTTTAAGAGGTTTCACCAGCTATTATTGAGCAGGGACTTGGTATTTAATAGGAGATAGAATAATTGTCTCTTCATCAGCTCTCCAGAGATTACAATAGTAACTGTCATGTGAATTAGAATTCTTGACATTTTTGCAAAGTCTGTCTTTGAAAGACACTGTTCAAACAGCCTGTACGTGAGGTTTTTTCAAGTGACTTTCCAAGACGAGCTCCATCATTCGTCCCCAGTGTGTCATAAACAAACGGTAGTTATTCTGTATCAGGCAGAGAAGGAAAGGAGAAGAGAGACTTAGAAGAAAGGTAATGTGGAAGGGAACAGGAGAGGAGAGGAGGAAATAGCTCGACAAGGCATCTTATCTTCACTGTGTTCTTCACTGTGCTCAGTCTTTAAGCTGCTTGTTGAAAAGTGGAACACTGAATTCATGCAGCAGGTTTTGTTTTGCTAGCTGCTCCTATAGAAAAAAAAGATCTTTTTTAGTTGTCTCATTTGCGCTGTTATTTGGTATGTGCACAGTGTGTGTTCAAATTGTGAAACACAAAGTTTGAACACTTTTCCCCTTTTTGTGCCTCTTTGCGAAAAAAAACAAAACACAAATAGAGGTCAATATCTATCCCACATACCACAATCTAACCCGTATACAAGCACGCACTAACATAACATTTTATCTGCATTCCAAACACTGAAAAAAGGTTAACCCTGCCAGCAAAAGCAAAAAGTGTTTTGAAGAAAGTTTTCCACTCAGACAAGCAGAAATTGGCATTAGCAGGAATTAGATTTAATTAACAATTAACAGTGTGCGATGCTGCAAAATATGAGCTGGTGTTTTTTATCTGTTAACTTCAGAAGTCCATCAATCTAAGCTACTAACTTGAATATAACAAGAAGGATGCTGGTCATTTCTCTTAAAAACCCACCTTTAAGCATCACTGTGCTGGAATTTGCTATCCCTCTAAACACAAGATGACAGCTATTCCTCTGAGGTACTCATATTTTCTAATTTTGAAGTGTGTATAAGTCACATTTTAATCTGTAACTCAAACTTCAATTATGTATGAGACAAAGAGACTGGCAGAGACTTTGCAATTACACAATTTTTAGTCATAATTTATGTAACTATAACAATTGGAAAATATCATTCTAGAGACTTACACAGAACCATAGTAACATAATAAAGTAAGCTGTGATATTGCTACTGAAAAATGATTTTCTCAGACTGATAACTTGCTTAAAACTTCTTTCATTTCTTCCTTCAAAGGAAATTGCCACACTTGCCACAATGTTTCCAAATGTCATTTAGGTAATCCCAGTGTTAATAAGAGCTTTAATGCTGTTAATCAATACCTACATATAAGAATGCAGTCAATAACCTCAGAGCACTATGAAGCCAGCAAACGTGACACCAGAACTATTTTTTAGTGCAAAGAAAGAGTACTGTTACTCATTATGTGTATGATTTGAGGAAGCATGTAAGTGCAAAAAAAATGCTGCTTGAGGCTGTCTAATATTGCTGTCTCCGATGTCATCACTGAATTAGTTGTGGTTGACCTAATGCACCTTGCTTGAAAGCTATTTCATGGTCTAATTGTTGCTCATGGAGAGCATTAAGGTAGCTCTGTGTCTGTTCACATCTAAAGGCCAGGCCAAGGAAAGTGCTGTTGTGAGCGAGGCTGTTGATGTCAAAATACAAAATGTTTTGGGCAAAAGCCTTCATGCTCTTTAGTGGAACGTGTAAACATTTACACAGGGGTATGAGTCAACCCCTTTCCTCGACTTTTTTCTCTCTTTTTTCTCTTCCTCAAACTGGGTTGTGCTCAATCGCCTCTTCAAATCCCCGTTACACAGGCTCTGCATGTTGCTCTATTCTGGCGCCTGTGGTCTGTTACTCTTACTTATCAGCCTTCCTGTTGCTGCAGAGGAACTGTGAGCAGTGAGAAAGGATAGTGAGAGCACATGCTTGCTGTAGGGAGGTGGGGGAGGAGAGTAAAAAGTCACAGATACAAAAAACGTGAAGGGCGAAAAACTGGCTAATTAGGAAATTAAGAGAGATCATCACAGGTCCCTTGGCTATTCCTACAGCTTGTGTACCCTTGAAGGTTGTAAATGTGATATGGCAGCCATGGCAACATGAATACCAGAAGGGCACAAAGGTCCGGTTTTGGCTGGCCGGTCCCAGCAACACCAGTGAGAGTCAAACGGAGCTGAGGCGGTGGAATATCAGAAGAGTTCTTCTCTGTGGGGCTTGCTCAGACACGAAGAGGTTGCAAAAACGGCAAACCTCAAACAAACCTGCACAGGCAAGGATTAAACAGAGCTGCATAAATCCTGGCAGCAAACTGAGGATGTAAAAAGAGAGTGGACTGGAGTTTGAGGATCACAACGCAGGAAATGCATGTTGTTGCACTTTGACTTCAATGGCATGAAGCACACAGGAGAGCAGGACTAAAGGGAGGATCAGGCCTTGTTATTAGATCTCTTCTTTGGATTGAGGACAGTTTGCACTGTGTACGGCAGGTGCTGTGCTTCTGTCTGCCTGAGACGTGAGTCAACGCACTAAAAAGTAGATGAGGGGGACTGCGTGGGAAGAGACAGCCACGCAGAGTGAGACAACCAGTTTAAAGTGGAGTCTGGGGGAGTTTTCTTTAACTGGTCTGCTACACCAGGGCCAGAGTTGGCAGCGATGAGTCAGAGGAAGTTGACACGACAGCTGAGGTTGTGGGAGAGCCATGAGGGTCCACCTCCTGCACCTTGTCTCACCTCACCTGTGTCACCGGTCGATCAGTCTCGGGAACATGGGGGCTCTGCTTTTTTTCGGCGCATGAAACTGAACCGCAGTATTCAGCACAGACGCTCATCTCACTGTAAATGCAGGTACAGCCACTGATCTTTTATTTGGCCCACAGTTGTCATTTACCTGTCTTTGTTGCATTAAACACGCAGCTGTAGTGAGGACTGTTCACAAGCAGTTCAGGTGAGGTGTGAGTATTAAAACCATTTGTGCAATCTGACTGTAATGCGATTTACTGAAAAGATTTTGTAGTAAATTATTCCATGTACATGCTCGACAGATGGATTAGGTTCTGGGAAGTGCTGAATTCAGAATAGCGAAGTCTCATAATTACTCTCAAAGTTTGCAGAAAAACAGGGATTAGTACATGCAGCTTGTAGAGCGTCTGCCTGGCAGACATCTTTTAAGTGTTTTTCATTACGGGGGGATCTTGTTCAATGATAATTAGATCTGTATCCATATTCACAAAGCCTTGTGGAAAAAGAAATGGCCTCCTAATTGGCCAATTTGGAAATTCTAAAAATATCAGACTTCACACTCAATTTAGGAGTTAAGCTGAAAGCCATATACACAACTGTTTAGACAACAATAGTTAGAGAAGTGGAGAGGTGTTGTGTGGATAAAGGTTATCCTACATTAAAAATAGATGCAGCGGCTTCAGCCAATGTGTTTCCTTATCTGCCCTTGCCATCCCAACAATTTGACTGCAGCTTGAAAGTGGAAGTGTTGTAGCTGTTTGTCTCTGACAGACGTGATAACCATTCAAGCAACATACTTTACATAAGTAATGTCAGATAAATTGTTATCCATGTGTACTGCAACAATAAAATTGCCCATAATTTTCTTATATAATGCTGACCTCTAAACCCCATTTTCAATCAATACTGACTTCATTTTAGCTGCAAGATTCTGCAAATCTTCTCTCATCAGAATAGGCAAAGTCGGTCAGAGTAGCTTTGTCAAGGGCTGTGTAGCTGCCTCATGACTGCGGGTTTTGGCAAAACAGAGAGGAGTGCAACCTGAGAAGTGTGCTGCTGTGTCCCCTTTGGCGAAGCTCTCCTTTGAATGGAACTGGCAGATTAGTTTCAGCCTCATGTTTTGGGTGTAATTTATATCTGCTTGATGCAGTGCAGAGAGATGCTCTGTCTGAGACTTTCAAACTGAGAGGAAAAGACAGACTGAAAATGTCTAAAGTTCCATCCTTATCACTGCAACATAATTTTTGTTTGAGGTATTACATATCCAGCATCTATTGTGTCTTTTTTTCTTTTTTTTCCTTTACTGATGATAATTTTACATATTTTTAATGTGCAGCCTTGCTCATCTTAATCAATTAAAATTTAGTTTTAATCCTTTGGGTCTTAAAGAGATATTAATCCAAATCAAAAGCCTTAATCACTCATTTGTTCAGATGGGCAACTTTGGCCTAGAGAGAAGTTGGGGTTGATGTGATTAATTTTGCTCTCTTAAGCAAAGCTCACTTTAAAATATGACTTGTCACTAAAGTGCAATTCTCAGGGCTGCCCAGTAGCAGTCTGCCAATCCAACAGCACCGCAGAGTCACACGCTGTGGCCTCTGTCACATCTCTCTTACTTCAACTTCCTTTCTAAAAAAAAACAGATAGGCTAAAATAGGGCGTACTGTCTGGGTAGCTACACTCGTCTTCACACTTTTTGGTGTCATCAGATAAGAATAACACTTACAAAAGCACTCCGAAACTTAATGTATCATGTGTAAATCTAACCTCCCTGGCTTCTCTTCAAATGCTCAGCTTCGATTCAGAGAATGGTCCCTCGCCAGGCCGCAGTCCCATGGATTCGCAGGCGAGTCCTGGGTTGGTGCTCCATCCTTCCTTCCCCCAGAGCCAACGCAGGGAGTCCTTCCTGTACCGCTCAGACTCCGACTATGACACGTCCCCCAAAACCATGTCACGCAACTCCTCCATCAACAGTGAGGGGTAAGCATGGAGACATCACCCTCTCCAGTAACTGCACATTATCCCAATCAACGCAGCAATGGTTATGATTGTAATTATGCAAGCATTATGCTAATTAAATCATGATGAATTCTCTGTTGTGCTCTGTTTCCTGGCTTATCTTTCGGTTATCAACGTCCCAAAACCTTCCATTAGTGAATTTCATGACTATCTTTCTGTTTAGATCCACATAAGTCTTCTGTAAACATCCAGCACACAAATACAGCCTCTCATATAAACTGTGATACTGAGAGCCACAGCTGCCTGAAACACTCACATTAATCTCACTCTCTACTTGTTGTTTTCATCTTTTATCCTGCAGGCATGCTGAAGACATGATTGTCACCCCTTTCGCTCAGGTATGTTTTCCTTGTGCGTGTCGTCTGACATGTCTAATTGCTGTAAATGACTAGAAAAGGTTGCTAATTAGTGCAGTGAACTTGTTCCCCCTCCACTCCCTCCTCTCCTGCCTCCCTCCTCCTTTCCCCTCTCCCTCTCCCTCCTCCTCCTACGCTGTCCATCTATCCCCCAGGTGTTGGCCAGCCTACGAACTGTAAGAAGCAACTTCACCATCCTCGCCAATGTCACAACACCCACTAACAAGTCAGTATCATACTGTCATGACACCCCTCCCCCTCCCACTTACACTCGCCATGACTGCCTGCTTAGTTTTCAGTGTGTGTTTGCTAATGTCTGCTTTTCCTTGCCCCCATGGGGGAAAACATTTGCCATCATAATTAACCAGTTCATGATTATCAGACTATGCTCAAGGAAAATATGATATTTCTCCATCTCACTTCGCTGAGGACTGAGTGCAGAGAACAACATGCTTCATATGTATGTCCCTGACTCTGTATCCAGACAATGGAGACGGTCAATAACACTAAAATTATTCTCCTTTGTAATGCAGTAGACAGAGAGAGCTTGAGTTGGCAGGCTTTTAGCTCTACATCAATATGATATATAAAGCAATGCACCACAGAATTATCAGCATCTATAATTATGCAGTGTTGTGCCCTGAAAATGCCTCCCTCACTGCACAATTATAAAGCTATGAAGGCTATTCGAAAGAAAAGCAGAGCTCAGGCTTTGTCTTTGACTATTTTTGGATACTTAAATATTTGAAGTGAAACAAGGGAATATTTAAGCAAAAATCTCACATTGCAGTGTTACTCAATATTCAAAGACGTCGCAATACAGTCATGCACTCCTCCATTTGTCACTCTTTAGGAGAATAAAAATGAATAACATGCATAAGAATAGTTTAATCGCCTATGTGAACCAAGCCTTTTGTTGACTCGTGCTGTAATGCTGAGAGTATGCTCAACCCCAGCAGGGGGCAGCAGTGTGTGATTATCCCTCTGATGTAATGATGTGTTTGTCCACAGGAGGTCACCAGTGACAAGCCAACCCACTGTTCCCCAAGCTACACTCTCTGGTATGTTTCAGCTAATTAAAACTCTGAGTCTCCTCTTCCCAGTCTCCTCTCAGGGCTTTAAGGTCACACCAAGGCTCTCACACTCTCAAATCCATCAGCAGTATAAAAATGACTAAAGAACATCACAGAAACATCATGTGCCTGTGACTGACAAATGATTTAATTAACATGTGTTGTATGGGACTGGATAGATCTTAAATAACTCAGAAGTAGTAGCTCAAGCTACACTAAATATGAAGGTCAAGAAAATATATGATGATTTTATGCCAATAAAAGTTCTACAGTCAGATGTTTACTTAATTTAAAGTACTGAAGTAGTTGTTTTTAAAATACAACTACTTGTACTAATAGTACATTTTCTAAATACTGATTATTGTTACCACAATATCTTCACCCTACAGAAACCTACTGGATGGAGATTTTGTAGAATTTTTAATTAACTAGCTAGAAGAATGTAACAAAATTAACAACTTAATGAAAAAAGAAGCAAGTCATTTTCACATTTTTAAAATATAGCAATATTCTGCCATACCTCTGGCAGTGTGTGAATGAAAGTGTTTACATTATGGCTTTAAACCCATTCACAGAATGAAAAAAAAACATTTTATGATTTTGAATATGTCATTTCAAATAGTGGTAACCAGTTAATAGCATTTTTTTTGTTCCTTTAATTAAGTTTAATAAAGTTTTTGGCTTCCAGAATTTCCTTTTCCTGCTAAAGAGAGACCTTCATAGTAGGCCTACATGTTAATTCAAAAGTAACGAGTACTTGGCTTATGGATAGAAATGTAGTTGAGTAAAAAGTACAATTTTTGCCTTTCAAATGTAATGAAGTAAAAGTCATAAGTCACCCCCTAACATGATACATGAGTAAAGTACAGATCCCCGAAAAGTGTACTTAATTACAGTAATCAAGTAAATGTACTTCACTACTGCCCACTTCTGCTTAGTGCACTGAAACTGAGAGGAAATACAATTTGCTTTGTATATATTTGAATACACACTGTCCAGCAAGGACTACTTTTTAACTTACCCTGCAGACCTTGATGATTAAGAGTGCCTGACATCTATGTTTAGTTTCTCACCAAACATTATTAATATTAAAGGCTCAGTCAGTAAATCGTTGACCATACAAGTATATATTAGGACTGACTTACAAACTAAATAAATAAAGATTTTCTGTTACTCACTTGATAATAATTAAAAAATATTGTCCTGTTTTACACATGTTAACAATATAAAAGAATGAACACACATTGCTGTTGTCAACTAACATTAGTATGTATACTGAACTGTCAATCAGTTTCTGATTGAAAGTCACTGTGTATTTTGAATTTTTGTGGAGGAGCCGCTTTGTACATTTGGATTAGAGACTGGAACTGTTGAAGTTGAAACAGCAAAATAACTGCATATATACTATTGCCCATGAAGTTAGAATAATGTTGTTTCAGTACAAAATCCTCTATTTATTCCTATTTATAAATACATCTGTAGTCACTTTTGACCAGGTGAAATGAATTCATGCATTTGTTTAGTGCTATAAAAAACAAGACATTTGCTGTGTTGTCCGTTTCCCACTGACAACATCAAAAAGCTTGTGGACACTATGCCACAACACATTAATGCAAAATGTGCATACATGTCAGGGATGGCCATTCGATATTAATGACTGTGTGACATTTGAAAGAGTAATATTGGACATTCATATGCAGGAAATCTCCTGTTAAACTAACCAAGAATTTAAACAAAGCCTTAATTCTATTGTTTCAAAACCCGCAATTTTGTTTAAGCCTCATTTGTAAATGTTAATTATGATTTCATTTTCACTGTGACATGTTTGGAAGAGATTAATTAATAAAGTTTCGAGAAGATATACACTTTATCTCTCAAGAATAAATCACATTGTCACAATCATTTCAGTAAAGAGGTAAAAAAAAGAAAATAGGTTATTCCAACTTTATGGGAAACAGTGTACTTATCATAGGTGGTCAAAGTTTTTATAAAATTCACAAATTATGGGCTGTATGGAATAACACACCCTTTTTCAACTATAGAAAAACTGCCAAAAAAATGTAATGTTGGGAAAATTGAGGGAACAGCAACAAAGGAGGGATACTTCTTCCTTTTAACTATATAAACTGCTGTTAGTTTGTGTTTACTGAGCTACAGTACAGCACCTTAACAACCACTAATCACTTTAAATGCTTTCTCTACTACAGATTAATATATTGTGTATGTGTGTGTCCTTCCCAGAGGAGACATACCAGCAGATGGCTCGGGAGACTCTGGAGGAGTTGGACTGGTGTCTGGACCAGCTGGAGACCATTCAGACCCACCGCTCAGTCAGCGAGATGGCCTCCAACAAGGTACACACCTGTTCGCACACAAACATGTACATTCACTTTCCCTCTTCTGTAACATTAACTCAGTTGTAACATTAACCAAGCTTCTTGATGAGCTGCATATCAACTGCGTATTTTACAGTTCACAAGGACGATTCATCACACCATGAGAATTTATAATTTTTTGGTTTATGACAGTACAATACAGTGAACAAAATTCACAACTGTGTCTGATGTGTCTAAGCTTCAGCTCTTGAGGAAATTAACAACAATGCAGCTCTGTACAGGTGAATTATTGGAGTGAAGATCTGCATGTGAGACTTACTCTTTATAGGTTCAAGAACAAAGCACTAGTGTTGTGAAAGTCCACACTGGCTTTTCCAGCCTCCTCTAATACCTGTCATATGTAAACTTCACATTACTTTATATTGTGAAATCATCATCCGCTTAAGACAGTTGTGACTTAGAGGCTTAGAATATTTATTTAGGGCATTTTCCTTGGAATCCTGTGGTAGTTGTATTGATGAATCATTAATGTGGGCTGTACCACATATGTAGTGAAGCACCACTTTGGGTTTTCATGGCATTTCTTAAACTAACCTGATATGCATTATTGATGTGTAGTTAAACGTTTGTGTTTATAACTACATGAGATGCAGCTGGGTTGCATTGAATTATGGTCTAGTGTGCATTTTGCATTACTACATCTCAAAGCCTGTATGTGTGCACATGGCCAGGCTTCTTAAGCATGCGTGCATTTCTATTTGTGGGGGAATGAGAGAGAGAGAGAGAGAGAGAGAGAGAGAGAGAGAGAGAGAGAGAGAGAGAGAGAGGAGGGTGACGGTCTGTGGGTGGGGAGGACATGAGAGGGAGGGGGTACGGGTCCTGATGCTGATGTCTCTGCTGTAACCTTGGTTGCTATCGAACAGCAGCAGGGTCTGCCTATTCTTTTTAGTCATTGGCTTGCCACTCTGACCACAAGCCATGTGGTTTGGGAAACAACCAATGAAAGAAAGGCAATGCTCCTTTAATAGTGTTCTGTCTTAAAGAGACAGCACAGTGTACCTTCTTTGTTTTATTCCAGAAATCCCTCCCATGTTGCACTTCATTGTTAATTAATTGGCAGAGTTCTTCATGTTTATAATAAGTCAAGCTTATGATGAAAGGACTGAAGGAGAGATAACAGGAGAGTGTAGCAAGGACATCATTTGTGTGTATGCATGTATGTGTGTGTGTGCATGTACAATGTGCAGAGAGAAATCTCCTGGGGTAAACAGAGACTCTGAATATTCTGCTGCCTTTTGTCAGCCACAACTAAGCTGCAGAAATCCTCCACACTGTGCCAACATGGAGGTACATGCATGAATATTCCCACTCAGTCTCTCACCCTTACTCACACCCTTGCTCACACACATATTTTCGACAGACGTACATGCTGTCTTGATGCACATGCGCACTCAGGCTTTAAGCAGAAGTGAGCACAGGCACACACACTCATGCACGCGCCTGCAGCCACACTGCCTGATTAGCTTGCGAGAGCTGTCTACAGCATCCAGGGAAATGGCGCAAGAGGCAGAGTATTGGAGGAGGAACGGCACACTAAAGCGGCAGGATTAGACCTCTGGCATTTTGGCCAGCCAAGGCATGGATTGACTTGGAGCAGGGCACTGGGCTAAGGAGCTATCAGGAAGCTGTCTGACTGACTGTGGACTGAGTGTGTGTGTTGCTGGGATTGGTGTGAGGCAGCACAGACGGGCTGATGCACCGGTAGGACTGGGCCGGGCCTCTGGATCTGTACCGTGGGGGAGGGGCAGTCGACGCAGGGAGAAGGAGCCTGTTTTTCCAGACCACGGCTCTGGTGTGATTCTTCAGCCTGACCGTCTGCTACAGGCCTGCCTGCATCCCTCTCTGTCTCTTTCTCTCTCTCTCCCACTCTCTCCTTGTCCATCCTTGTTTTTCTCTTGCTGTTATCATCGGTTTCTGCATTTCCCTTCCCCAATGTTCCTGCTGTCATCCAAGCTCCCTTCACTTCCATCAATTGATACTATGGTCATCTTTCTATCCTGCCGACACCATCTCTCCATTCCTCTCACCTTCGTCATCTAAATTTTTTATTTCTGTGTGTCAAGCAGCTCAGCTCTCGCAGCACCATTTTTTCGTTTACATCTTTCTCACATTCCCACTCATCTCCTCAATCGACTCCTCTCTGTGCCCTTCAGACGGTCCCTCGCTCGCTCTCCCTCTCTGTTTCCCTCCATCTTCCCTCTTTCGACTCCCTTTTACCTCTGCCCTGCAGTGACTGTAGATTTGGGTCAGTCTGCTCAGCAAATGGGATGAGATGTAGTCTCTACAGCTGCCAGATCCAGGGGGCTCCTGGTCTGCCCATCAGGGGGACCCACATCTTTGGACCAAACTGAGGCTGGAGCCTTACTCTGGACTGACTGGGTGGCCTGCTTTGGGGTGCTGCATGTAGGCACGGACAGTCTGCACCAGCAACCCCTTCCCTCACCCCCTTCCCCTATTCCTTCGCCCCCCTCTTGGGGCAACTGTCACTCTGGAGTGTCCCGGCTTGGCTGGCTGTGGCCTCTCCCCACACACCCTGACGACGCCCTCATGCCACTGGGGCAACTGCAGTGCCCCCACCCCGCTCCACTACCGCACCTCCTGCCTGTGCCATCGGCCCAAACCCCCCGTCACCCTCAACATGGGTGTTGTAGAGGCCATTGACCCCGCGCCATCCCCCTGCCCCTCGCCTGTACCAGGGGGCTACAGGCTGCCCCGCTCCTCCAGCTACAGCCCCCTGCAGGGGAGGGCAGGGGCAGAGCTGGACCTTGGTGCGGCTGCTGGAGGGGTTCTGGAGGGGGGTGGGACGGCAGCAGAGCGCAGGACACCCTTAGTGGACCTGTTCTGTGAGACCTGCTCCAGGCCCTGGCTCATCGGATGGTGGGACCAGGTAGGGCTCGGGGAGCTTGCAGAGGGCAAACAAGGCCTGGCAGTGGCCATCTTGCATAGATGCTGTGGACTCTTCAAGTGTTACTGTGCATGTATTACCAACTCATCTACTGCTAACTCCATGTTCTTATGAGTGTTATTCTCATCCAACAGTGGTGGTGTCAATGTTGTGTTTATATGTTAGAAATTTACAATGTGTTACATGGAGATTACCTATATGTATCATTGTGGTGGAAGAAGGTGTTGTGGGTTTAACAGTGGCTTTGCGAGACAATGTAACGCACAATATTGTGTATTTATGTTTTCTGTTCCTCTACATAATTTATATACAAATCCACTGAAGGGAAATGAGATGAAGGCACAGAGTTTAACTTGCAGCAACACTTGTAAACAAAAATACATCACTCATATTCTTGATCCTTCCACATCTAGCCTACATTTCCATCCTCAGAGAATATATCTGCCCAAAATTTAAGAAATAGCTTTGTAATAAGCAGTTCAGTCGTCTTTACTGCAGGTACTTTGCAGTGTCACATAATGTCCGTTTCTATCCTCCACACCTGCGTCCCACATCCCTGTTTCTCTGCTCTGCTTGCCTGAGGCTGGCCTCAACACACACACAAGGAAATCATGTGTATCGTTAGTGAAGGACAATGCTTTTATTCTCTCAGTACTGTTTCCTTTTGCCCCAGTTTTCCTCAGGTGTGCCAAAATGATAAATCCATAAAACATATATGGAATCAAGACACTGTGGGAGTTTTTAGGTTTGCATCTGATGTGGTATCTTGCCACTGTGTTGACAAAACACAGTTTACTGTTTCTTTTATTCAATGACATTGAGGATGTTAGGATTACATGGTTCACTGCCGACATGTTTTTCAGTTTGAATCAAATGTACAGGTTATAGTTCAGTCTAAGGTTACATTTTGCACATGTGGGTGCATTTGTATTTGTGTTACTCATTATCACAGAGAGTTAGGAGAGATAATGCCCTCCTGAGTCCATCACACATGCATGTGTATGTGTGTTCATGGTCATGTCTGTGCTGTGTTTGCATGTTTGCCTCATTAGTCAGTGTCAGAGGAAGAGTGTTGTTTGTCCTGGCACTCGGACTGGCACCGTGGAAGTGTTGGTTGGCAGCTATGACTCAGCGTTACAGCATCAGGGAAGGAAAGAACGAGGGAAAGCAAGAGAGAGAGGAGGAGGTTTCGGCTGTGCCTGCTGCCTAAGTGTGCCACTGGGCTTGACTAGCTTTCCTGACTCCTGATGACTGATTCTGCCTGACAGCTTCTACAATTTGCTGTCAGAGTACCTATTTGCTTGGCTTATCGTGTAGCAAATGGGTGGAAAAAAGGAAAAAACTGAGAGTGAAAGATGATGGAAATGCATGTGTGTGAAATGGATGGGAGGCAAAGTGAAACCTGTGAGAGAGAAGGATTTTGGGGCTGGAGGGCAGTAGTGGAGAGTGTTGTTTACTTCAAGAGGGAGGGAGGAGCAGATATAAGCAAGAGAGAGAGGTAGAGAGGGAGACAGCAGAGGAGGGGAGGATTGACCTTGGTAAAGGTCAGAGACACCTGCCTACTCCCTCAGATTGTCACCCAAGCAGCCACCGCTCTCACTTGAAGCTGAAGGACTGACTGTGAGGAGGCAGTTGCTACGGCAACTGCTCCAGTTGCCATGGAGATTGTTATGTGTGAAAGATCAGTCAGTAGGACACAGACTGAGGGGTCTTGTCCAAATCGCACATGACTACCAAGGTTTGGTGTCTTTACATCCCAAAAACCATCTAAATCTTTGTGAATAAGAAATTACATGAAACTGAGAAAACTGTGGGAATGCCTGTTTTCAGTCTGCATGGATGATGCATATGTGTGCGACTTAAACACATTTGTGTGTGTATATGAGGAACCTGCAGAGCAGCAGATTGCTGCATAACATGTGACTGTAGCAGCAAAGTGGATAAACATGTCATATTGCTGCAGCATATCAACACATGTACACTGAATTGGAGTATTGAACAGTATGTTCTCATCTGAGAAAAAGACGACGCATGATTCATAATTGATTTTCTCACCCTTTAGTGAATGGAGCAAGATTGAGGGTGATAATTTATTTTCTCAAATTTGACTCACAGGAATGTTTTCTTGTTATGTATCGTTGCCAATGCAATCTAAAGGACAATGTTAACATTTCTAGGGGTTTATGAAACTGCAGTCCCCACATTTAGATTTCTATTCATTTTTTTATGTCAGCAACCTTCATCTGTTTTATAACTACTAATTAAGTTATTCACTTTCTGTTCCTGTCTGTCCTCCCCACAGTTCAAGAGGATGTTGAACAGGGAGCTATCCCATTTGTCAGAGATGAGTCGCTCAGGGAACCAGGTGTCAGAATACATCTCCACTACCTTTCTAGGTAAAGCAAACCTGCCATCTAGCTATGACTAACCACTACAGCTTTAACCCAGTTCAAGCACAGCCCTTCAGCAAACTCCATCTCTGCTGACCTTTGACTGTTGACCCTCCCCTAGATAAGCAGAACGAGGTGGAGATCCCGTCCCCAACCTTGAGAGAGAGGGAGAAGCCCATGTGTCACATCAGTGGTGTGAAGAAGCTCACACACAGTTCCAGCCTTTCCAACTCCACCTTGCCTCGCTTCGGCGTGAAGACTGAACACGAGGATGCATTAGCCAGGGTAAAAAGCAGCTGCAAGATGCAACCTATTGCACATATATGGACATAATTCACTAGAAAACAAACTACATGTATTTCCTGTCAATGCTTTCTACATATACAATATTCTTTCTAAATTTTTTATGAATTTACTGGCTTTCCTCTGCCATCTGTATTCCCCTGATAATGTGAATGCTTAAAGATAAAATACTAAACAAATGTTGTCACAGACAATTTGATGTGCTAATACAACTATAAACAAGTCTGAGAACAGAAAACATTTAGTTTTTAGGATCGGCCCCTCAGAGTCAGAGCAAGGATGTATTGCATAAGAGGAAAAGCCTGTTTCTCCACAGCCCGGATAACCATAACATGTTACATGATGCCAGTTTGACTAATCTTGCAATTTTAATCAAAGGAAAACACAGTTATAACACCAAGCACCTTTGTGGGTGGAATTAAGATAGGGGATGAACTTTTAAATTGTTGCACTGACATGTGATGTTATGTTACGTGACATGCCCTCAGGAGCTGAACGACTTGAACAAGTGGGGCCTTAATATCTTTCGTGTGGCAGAGTTCTCTAATAATCGACCCCTCAGCTGTATTATGTTTGCCATCTTCCAGGTGAGAGAGGGAGAGACTCTACTTTAATAATGGGATTATATAGCATGAGTTATTTGTGATCATGACCCACTGTGAACTGTCTCTGCGGCAGGAAAGAGATCTACTGAAGACCTTTCGGATCCCTGTGGATACATTTGTCACCTATGTGATGACCCTGGAGGACCACTACCATGCCAATGTGGCCTACCACAACAGCCTCCACGCTGCAGATGTCACTCAATCTACTCATGTACTACTATCCACACCAGCTCTAGATGTAAATACCTTTAAAGCATTACTATAATACCATACAAGTTTTTAAAGACCTCATAATATATCACACACAGCTTTCTAAGGAGAAGACAGATGTCAGTGGTATGTTGTACACTAGAGTTTAGTTGATAACTGTTTTTTTCTCTCTTCTCTTTTATTGCTCTCTGACAGGCTGTGTTCACTGATCTAGAAATACTAGCTGCGTTATTTGCCGCCGCCATCCATGATGTGGACCATCCAGGAGTGTCCAATCAGTTCCTCATCAACACCAGTGAGTTGAGACAAGATTAAGAATCACATAGGATCATCACAAGGATCATCATAGCTTATGAATTATTATCATAGTTTATGAATTATTAACAAACTTCAAGTAGCTTTTAACACAAAACATGATGACACGAAAGAAACATAAGAGCATCATCAGGTAAACTAATATAATTTGAACAATAAGCCTTAGAGTACAGTATCAATAACCTATATTATGCATCAAAATCAGATTAAAACCAATCAGAGGCCAGTGGGGCGATGCAAGCACAGGTGAAATGTTCTTGTTTTTCTATGATGCAGTAAAGATCCTAGCAGTGGAGTTTTACAGTAGACAACAAGCTCAAAGCATTAAAATGATTTTTTTCTAAATCCAGTACACAGGACACAGCAGTTGTAAAGACATGAAGTGATGAATGAGTGGGTTGCAATATGGAGAACCAAGACACTACATAAGGAGAAATAATTAGGATCTTTGTTATAATTGTATTTAACAGCATGACATTTGAAGACATCCATTTAAGAGCATCTTTAAAGCGCAGTTTATGAAGGTGTTAACTTCCCTAAGGTCAATAACAAGATCGCAGCTGAGGTATATCTGTGAATCATCTGCATAAAAATGGAAGCTGACATTATGACTATGAACAAGATGCCCTGAAGGCAGCATTTAAATGAATAAAAACCTGGCCGAGCACTAAACCTTGCGGCACTCCATAGCACAAAATAAAAGTGTCAAATCTGCAGTAATCAATGCCCACACAGAGAGTCTTGCAGCATGTTTAGTTAAGCTATAAATTATTCAAAAGTCAATGAAGACAGATCTTGTCTTTTGCCAACTCTTTATATAAAAGTACTGTAACTATTCATCATACCTGGTACTTTGCTATTCATCATAGCAAAGTAATGGACAAAACATTTTAGGGGACAATACCACACAACCTATTAAGGATTGAAATACATCTAGTGATTTGGATATCTGAAATGTATTATTTTGTGATTTTCTTAGACTCAGAACTAGCCCTGATGTATAATGATGAGTCAGTGTTGGAGAACCATCACCTGGCTGTGGGCTTCAAGCTGCTTCACGAGGACAACTGTGACATCTTTCAAAACCTCAGCAAGAGGCAGAGACAGAGCCTAAGGAAACTTGTTATTGATATGGTTAGTCTTTGTCAACGTGCTCCTTCTGCATGACGACCATAACTTCGTTCCTCACTCCTTCATGCTACTAATGACGTTAATTTCAATTTCCATCCCAGGTTTTGGCGACAGATATGTCTAAACACATGAGTTTGCTGGCAGACCTCAAAACTATGGTGGAAACAAAGAAAGTGACAAGTTCTGGAGTATTGCTGCTTGACCATTATACTGATCGGATACAGGTAAGATGTTATTTTCAAGTTTACAAGTAACTTCAATTATCAATTTAGCACAAGAACTGAATATTGTACAAGGAATGGTGTAACATATTTAGTTAATTCAAAGTGCTGAAATTAATATTATACCGTGTGTGCAGATAAACTGATATACTTTAAATAATGCTTTGGCTAAATTTGGAAGGTGGGCTTGCCATAGCTTAAATGTCTCTCCTCAAAATTTATTGGCATATTTTTGCTATGTTATGTATATGAAGAGAACAAGAACTGTGACTAGTCTGTTTGGCCTTTTTTGCACTTTTTCTACTTTTCTGTCAGTAGTACTATTGTTCTGAAAGCTACAGTAAGATAATACAAATCATGTTAAAGAAAGGTTAAATAGTCTTTTTAAAGATGTTTCATGCTAGAGGCTTGAATCATTACATGTGTAGATGTGATGCCTGATGTGGCACTCTATATGTTGGATTTGGTTACCAATGTAATAGATATTGTAAATTATTTATTTCTATAAGCTTTATTTACTCAGGCAAGCAATTAAGAACAAATTCTTAATGTAGAAATGTAGATGGAGAGATTGTGATTGAGGCAAGATTTTATTATTTTATTATCTAGGTTGAGTTTGAGGGACAGATATATTTCCATGAGCAGATGTCAGCTAGGCCTGTGGAAATATGTTCTACCTGTGTGTCATACTGGGAGATTAAGAGGTACATGCAAGCAAAAATCTTAGTTTTCATTAAAAGAGCCTTGAATAGGAAGAAGAGAAATAGTGTTTGGTTGCAAGCATGCTAGAAAGGAAGTAGTTTTCTACAACAGATTAGGAAAAGACTTTCAAACTGGATTGACTGTGGCCAGACAGGTCATTTTATGGTAATTAGATGATTCAAATGTTTTGGAAAGAAATGAAACTGATCAGCAGTTATTGATATTAGTGGTATGAAGTGTTCTTCTTGTACATTAGGGTAAATAGTGCTGATGACTTGAAGGTATACAGAAAAAAAATGACTGACATTGACAAGACAGCCACAGGATGGTATTAATAGTGCACTGTATTAAGAGATTCACCATTTTGGGGAGAACAGAGAAAGAACTTATTTCAGAGACAGTTTTTGAATATAATGAACTTCCTTGTGAACGTAGGTGACAAAGTTGGGATTAGAAATGGAGAAGGGAAAAGTTTTAGGACAGATAATATAAGTGAAATAAGTCATCAGAGAGGTTTGCAGCTTAAAAGGGGCTCAGATGATCAGTAAGACAGATCTAATGACCTAATGCATATGTGAATTGAAGATGGTGTGTGGTGTACACAACTCTGCATGTACAGTTGAGGGTTAAATGTGATTGTGTATTTGTGCAGGTGTTGAGGAACATGGTGCACTGTGCTGACCTGAGCAATCCAACGAAGCCCTTGGCTGTATATCGACAATGGACGGAGAGAATCATGGAGGAGTTCTTCAGGCAAGGAGACAAGGAGAGAGAGCGAGGGATGGAGATCAGTCCCATGTGCGATAAACACACAGCATCTGTGGAAAAGAGTCAGGTAAATGAACAGCACTGATGTATGTGTATGATTTTGCACACAATTGGACAGCTGTAGCTGGGGTGATAACTACAGTGNTAAATGAACAGCACTGATGTATGTGTATGATTTTGCACACAACTGGACAGCTGTAGCTGGGGTGATAACTACAGGGAGTGATCTGTCACCTGTGATCACAGCAGTCATCATACATTTTTAATGCTAATTTGTGGGGAGAGAAATGACACCACTGTGTTAGTTTATATGATGCAGTCATAATCATCTCTTTTGATTGTAGGTGGGCTTTATTGACTACATTGTCCATCCATTGTGGGAGACATGGGGGGACCTGGTGCACCCTGATGCCCAAGACATCCTGGACACTCTGGAGGACAACAGGGACTGGTACCAGAGTACCATCCCACAAAGCCCCTCGCCTCCTCCACTGGGCCAAGACAAGGAACTGAATGCCTGTATGGACAAGTTTCAGTTTGAGCTCACCCTCGAAGACAGCTCTCAGAGAGAACAGGAAGATGAGGGTGACAAGCCTACACCAAACCATGTTGCACAGGACTGCAGTCAGGGGGTGGACGAGGAGGGTAAAAAGGAGGAAGAAGAAGACGGAATGGCAGAGGAGGAAAATGAGGACATTATAGAGGAGGAAGATGAAGTGGCAATGGAGGAAGAGGAAGTGGAGGAGGACCAAGAGGAGGAGCTGAAAGACCAGTTGGAGGTGAGATCTGAAAAGGAGAGACTTTCTGACACAAGTCCTGTAGAGGAAGAGGAAGATTCTTCTTCACAAGCTGAAGATACATGAGTTCAACTCCTGTATCCCCCTCCTCACTTGCACGCATTATCTTGTTCATTCTTTCAATGGCCAAACCAAGAACAAATAAGACTGCAATGACAATACAGACCTTTAAATATATTTTTCAAAAAGGGAATAAATTAAAATCATTTAAAGAGAAGTTAATTACACAGCAACTGTAGATTTGGAGTAGTGACAAGTCCTTCGATGGATTTCATGATGAACTTTAGGCTAAGAGGAATTTAGGAGAGCGTTAAAGATGGGTAACTGAAGACAGCGTAGCACTCTGGGACTGGAATGCACACACATAAACACTTGGGAGTAAGTCATGTAGAATACACTAATGCAATGTGCGTACATGCATGCGTCGGTCATGCAGTACAGTATAATTGCATATGTACCCCACTCCTTTCTTGCAAATGCACAGGCAGACACACACACAGACACACTTGACTGCGTGTTTGTATGTGTGCATTTACATGAGGGACATTGATCAGTAATGAATCTCTTTGGAAAAAGCCATCTCTTAATGGAGTATTAACTAGTGTTCAGTCAGTATTAGTAATTCATGTTTAATAGATTCTCAGAAACTGTTCTCCTCAGAAAAGCTACATGTTTGGGTGACCTTTTTTCCATTTCTGTCGGAAAGAAAAATAAGAAAATCCACAGTTGGAGGGGAAGAGAGGAAGATATCGAAGGAAAGGAAAATGCTGCGATGAAGGGACCACTGGGTCCCATACCCCTTTTTCCCTTTACGAGGAGAGTGCTACTGGTGCAAGATGGCTCGGTGCCTTTCTGAAACACCAGCTTCCTGAATGGAGCTGTCGTGAAGCAATGCATTGTGGGACAGGAGTGTCTGATTTTGTTATCATTTTTGATTGTCTCTTGTTAAAGATCTCTCTTTACTGTTCATGGTATTGTGGTGTGTATCTCACACGTACAGTTTCTGTGGTGATATGTTTTAAGCTGTAAGTCTTCCTTTGTTGCTCTTCTGGTAATATAATAACTCAGAACTCTAGATGCAGAGCAATCACAACCGCCACCACAACCACCAGTGGACTCTTTCCAGTTTATGTTTTTTTCTTATTAGAATGATTTTTTTAACTTTCTGAGAATAAGCCATGTGATGCTTTGAAGCATATGTTTTGCCTATTTTCTAATTAACAGTTGCTAAATACGTTTGACGGGATACAGAATTATTTCATCGGCTGAACAAATTTTCACTTGCCATCTCACGCCCACTTGCACTGTGTGTTTATGTCTCCTCATACACAATAATTCTCACCAAAGTACATGATGAGAAACTTCAGTGGGTGAAGTGATTTGAAGGAACACAGATGAATAAGAAAATCAGGGAGGCAGAATGTCAGGGGAAAGAAGTGTGACTTGGCCAAAAGGAGGTCTGGCAGTCCCTAATCATCTTTGTTATCTTTGATGCTTTTTTGCCTTAATGTCAGATGCAGGATGAATACCTGCCAGTATGTAGATTTATAAGATATATAATAGATATCCTAGTATATTTATATCACGTCTGTATGCTTATTTCTGTGAGTATCAGTGTGTCTATACACAATGTATCCAGCATTGCATTTGGAGGGGAAAGGGAAACATTGCTGCCAATTAGTTGTTATGTTGTTGCTGTGGTCTGACCAACANGGAGGGGAAAGGGAAACATTGCTGCCAATTAGTTGTTATGTTCTTGCTGTGGTCTGACCAACATAAAGAATGTGTTGTTTTTTTTTAATCAGGAGGGTAAAAATATTCTTATAGCTAGGAATAAGCAATGGGAGTTAAGATTTTGCAGGAAATGAGAATTATTAAGGAAGTTTTTTTTGTTTGTTTTTAATCTGACCAGATATGATTTGTTGACACGATGGGAATTTATTAGAGTGTGTGTGTGTGTGTGTGTACGATGTGTTTGCCTGTCTGGCTGATTATGTGGTCACAAGTAAGCGAGTGAGTAAACAGAAAGAGGGGAAAAGGATGCTAAAGATGTCCTCATAAGTGTCATTGTCCACTCACTGGCATCACCACGTTTTGTTGAATGGTGTTAAGGATTTGATCAACACAGCTTAAATAGGTCACAGTTTGTTTAGGTGTTTGTTTTTCACAGGGTAAAAAAAATAATAAATAAAAGAACATGTCTGTGGTTCTTTTGAAAGGTAAGAGCAAGTTTCTGCAGGTCAGTAACTGAGCTTATCTGAAGATACCACAGCTCGGTGCAACAGGAGCCTGTGTGTTTGACCTGCTCTGTCGCTGGATGGAGCAGAGCTGCGGGGCCACCACACAGGCTTTCACATGGTGGGATGGGAATCCAGGATTACTATTGCAGTCACATAAATAAAAGATTCCCATATGCATTGGCCTTTTACTTTAAAGATCTTGCTTTGTTTTTGTGGCTTCTTGTTATGTCATAAGCTATAAAAACATTACTATTTAATTGCCATACAAACACGATACTGTAGCAATTGTTTCTTATTAAGAAAATTATTCAATTGATTGATTGCTGCCATTCTTTTTAAATGATGATAAGAAAACCATGGGAAGTGTTTTCTTTGAACAGTTTGTGTACAGTTTATTTTTATATCATTCTGGTGGATGGTCTGGAAAATGAATTACGTGTTGATGATATAGCTATAAGCATTACCACTCTTGTAAATAATGTAATATTGGATTGTAAATTATAAATTTATCCATAATGATTGATAAATGACCACTTAAGGTTGTTAAGTGAACCACTGAAGCACTGCAGGCCACATCCTCACGTTTCATTCTCTGATTATGTTTTTGCTTGCTTGTGCTAACATTTTGTCACATTTTTTTCATTGTCCACATGTATTGATAAAAATCAAATATATTTGTACCAGCACTTTATTTCGTCAGGTTTTGAGGCAGACAGTGTGTTTTGAGTCGTGTACAGTCTGTGCTGGTGGTTTGGTCTTTGGCAGTCACCTGTTGATTATAATCCATTGGGCCAAACCCTCATTGTGCAGTTGTCAAAGTAAACCCCTTTCTAGAGGCATAATCAAACAAACTAGTTATTCTCTATTACTAGTCCATGTGAGATTGAATTTATTTGACTTGAAAAGTCAAATGTAAGCTGATATCGTCACACAGGATGTGACATGTTTAAAGGAAATAAGTGTGTCCTTATCTATCTTGGCCATTTTAGTACTATCACCACTTCTCTTTCTTAGTAACTTTAATCAACCTGATAGCCTAAATGTCTCTCTCATGGTAGCCAAACTTGCTGGTTCCGATTGTGAGTTGCTGTCAGGTTATGTTATCACAGACTGACTCCCGATGAGAATAGTTTTTTCTGGGCTTTAATTCATGTGTTTGTTCACGAGTAAGGAAGATTATTCAAGGGGAAAAAAAACAACATGAAATGATTGTAATATTTGTAAATGATCTTGCTGTAATGTGTAAAATGTGTCCAAGTTATTTTTTATTATATTATTTTTATGAAAGTTTTTCCTCTTGACAGAGCTGAGGTGTCATTTTGTGAATAAATGCATTTAATAAGCAAACATCTATATATAAAACAATATTATAGTATATCAGTATATTTTTCTTTTATTTCACTGTTCGGTACTGTAAAGTGTGTTAAAAAATACAAATAAAGTAAGATTTTTATATTAAATACTACATTATTGTCATGTCTGTTGTCATTACACTATCTTTATATGCTGGTGTTTTAGGGTTTTCTGAAAGCAAACTATTAGCTTATTTGCATTAATATAATTAATTTATCAGTCAAGGGGCTGTTAGTGTCACATTGTGGAGCGAGTGTGGAGTGTATGAAATGAGGAGACGAGAGACGATGGTGTGTCGAGTTATTGTTTACTCCACACTTCACAACTAAGATAAACTCAACCGTTACCTTAACCGTTAACTGTTACCTACGGTAACCATGACCGGTAACCATGACAACAACTATAACTA
>JANJYP010041466.1:0-14064 GCA_024605115.1 Rastrelliger brachysoma | reverse complement strand
ATATAAAATTTTGTGATAGAGTTTAAATGATGACACAATATTGTGTATTTTCAGCTATTTGCAGAGCACTAGAAAAATCATCTTGGATAGGTTCTTTTTGGGTCTGTGTGCACGTGAGTAATATCAGACAACAGACTATTTTGTTATAGAAACCTGGTATAACTAATCCATATCGTGTCTTCTTTCTGCAGATGTTTGACGGATGGGTTCTGAAAGGAGAGAAGTTCCCCAGCGCTCAGGACCACCTGCTCCCTCTGCATGAGCGCTACACAGACTACTGCTCCTCCACAGCAACAGGAGCCACAAGCCGCTCCTCCCAGAATGTCGCTATGATCTTCTTCCATATTCACAGCCCTGACAGTGGCTTCACACTCACTGTCAGAAAGCTGCACAACCCTTTCCGTGAGTGACTGCTACATGTCTTTGAAGTCAATT
Source organism: Rastrelliger brachysoma (assembly GCA_024605115.1). NCBI lineage: Eukaryota > Metazoa > Chordata > Actinopteri > Scombriformes > Scombridae > Rastrelliger > Rastrelliger brachysoma. Next base: position 13,629 of record JANJYP010041466.1, on the reverse strand, counting down.
AAGGATCAACAAGTCTGAAAGCAAAATAAACTGAATCTGAGACTGAAAATCTGTTAAAGAGAAAGTGACATTTTAAATAAGAAATCAAGGACCAAGCACTTGCATTTAAATCAGATTTATGTTTGTGCTTTAAAATGTGAGCGAGACTGGTGGTACTTTACTTGTGTACATGCATGTGTTCTCTTCCTGGATGTTTGCTCTTGGTCGAGCATTAATCAAAGCCGAGAGCGATGACAGGAGAGATTGAATGAGAGGGATGCACCTGTTTTCCAGCTACTTGACAAATACGGTGTTAGCACTATGTCAAGCAACATAACAATCACTGTCTGGCTGTGAGACAAAAAACACACAAAGAGAGCGCTGACACAAGCAACTGAATGGGTTGTCTATGGGTTAACATTATAAATTACAGGTCAATGTGTGAGGTTTTATTCATACATTGACCACTAAATGCACCACTCCACAATACTATTTATTCCATCTGATTGCATCTTATATAACAAAACAGGGCAAAACAGCACCNTGTGTGTGTGTGTGTGTGTGTGTGTGTGTGTGTGTGTGTGTGTGTGTGTGTGTATGATACATTAATAATAGGGATGCTATATAGAAATGTCACCTAATTTTATAAGTAAGTTATAACGTTAGGGTTATTTAAGGTTAGTAATGATTCTTCTGAATCAAATCTTAAATCTGATTTCTTATAAATTCCTTGTTCCCTGTTCCTTTGTAAATGACAGCAGCAGATACCAACATAAAATTAAAAAAAATATATACACACATAAAAATGGAAAGCTATTAATCTTATTCTCAGTTCAAATCTTGCACAATAAATAATATTCACACTGTTTGCACTTTAACTTTGATTGGCATGGCTCCATCTCTGCTGAAATGCTGCTAAATGAACAACACACCCACAGGAGTAAACCATTCCGATTCCTGTTGGTGCTTGTCTAGTCTACCATACTGTTATCAATTCAGATTTCATTATTTTCTTATCTTTGTCATCAGAACTGGAATTGGATTTCCACGCTCAGCCCTAATTGTGTCCCCTCCCCACAGTCAGCCTTGATTATGTCCAATTTGTTACATGAGGTGTCAATAATGAGTTTCTCTGGTGTTGGGGAACTGTTGATTCGAAACCTCTCCTTCTCTGTGTGTGTGCGTTTGTATGTGTGTAAAGCCTGTAACATCATGTCCCAGAGTCCAGAGGGCAGCTTCACCATGGTGATGCCACACTCACGAAGGAACTGTAGCTTCTCTATCATCTATCCTGTGGAGATTCGACTGACAGATCTCAGCCTGGGGCAGGCCAAAAGCAATGAACTCAGCCAACAGGTGACACCCAGACAGATAACAAAATCACTTTTGTCTGACTTCTCTTACTCTTACTTTCAGAGTACGGTGTAATTACTCCAGAATTACAATGTAACCTTTTGTACTAATGGTGTACCAGTATTGTACGTAACACTTAGAGGGGAATAAAATGTGAAGTTATGGAATGAGGGGGTAACAATTTAGGAAATTACAAAAACTTTACTATATTTATTTTTATCTATGGGGTACCTAATCCATTATTAGCATATGTATACTGAGCAGTAATCTGGAATGGGAGGAATTTAGAGTAAATTTATTCTGTAGTTATTATTACATACTGAGTAAGCTGACTTATACAAATATCAAAGGGAAGGCTACGCTATGATGATAAAACTAAGAAAAAATATTTCAGGGAAGATGGAGAGATGACTTTTGCAAGCACTGCAAAAAGACGAGGAAAACTACATCGTGCCTTCATAGTTTTAGGAACAGAGGCAAAAATTGAATAAAATATTCATAAGTATGTTTTCATTAGCGTATGATCAACTGAAAATGATGAGTGATATCTACACAGGGAGGAGGTCTTCTTCCTGCCGTAATACACTGCCACGTTTCTATAATGGCCTAGACGGACAAAACAAGCACTGACTTTGGAGAGGGCCTTTCATATTTTTTGTGAGTTTCATGGCCACTGTAGGTTCACCTACACAATTAAAAGTGGAGGTCAGTTTGTTGCCATTTGTAACCTTACCTATTGGTCCTTTATAACTATACCATGTCTATACAATATTATAGTATAGACATGGTTACTGTCAGCCTCTTGAGACTGTCTCAGTCTCTCACCTCACTGGCAAACTTCATTACTGGACACTTGTTTTATGTCCTGGTAGCTCCACCTTCCTGAATGGTGTTGCCATTCAGAAGACAATATAAAGTGACAATTTGCCTTATTAGGAGGACTCAGGGCTGGGGAGATATATAATTAATTTGCAAAAAGTGGACTAATCTGTACAAGACCACAGTTCACTTCTTACTTTCAACCAACATTGTCAGGTTTCCAACTAAAAGTTGAGACATTTAAAAAAAAACAAAAAAAAAAAAAAACATAACATCTATTGTGTGTGTACTTTCTCCATGATAATGGTGGTTCGATAATTTGAAGTAGTCAGGACAGCATTTCAGGTGATAATACCTGCTGTATTAATTATCACTAAATTCCCCCAAGACTTCCAATAAATCAGTATACACATGTTGTAACAGTACAATAGACACTCATTAGTTAAAGAGTAACTACACAGTATAACTTTTTTGTAGGTTAACTACTGTACCACTTTCACTATCTTGTTCCCCTGTACCTATGTACACTCAAAAAAATATATTGGATTTACTTAAAAATGTTTCTTCAAGTGGTTCCACATAACTTTGGCTGTATCAGTACAATATATATATTGTACTGATACAGCCACACTGATGGTACAAAAGATTACACCAAAACTATTTGATTTGATTGAGTCCTTGAACTTTTGTCATCATAGTGGCTATATAACAACATTATATGAAAACTGAGTACACATATGTCTAAAATATTTTCAGAACCTAAAATGATAATTAACCAGTGTTTTGGTATGAAGCCATCATTCAGCATTCATCAAATTATTCATTTTTACCCTTTACTTTCAAACTGCTGGAAGACTGACAATACAGATACATTTGGTAGGACTAGCAGGACAGTGACCTAAATGTATTTAAACTGTTAACCTCATTTACTACAGAAAAACATTGCTCTTATTATCTAATCTTTACCAATTAGTTATATTTTCCCTATTTTACCTATCGTATTTTCAATGCACAGATATGGCTATAGTTAAATGAATTAACATTGGCAGTGAACTAAAAACATTGTCATTGAAAATAATCCAGGGTTATGGAGCATCGTCCAAAATCATTGCTGTATTTGGCAAATAGTTTAGAGTGTTTCTGGCTGATTAGACATCTTTATAAGTTGAAGTAGAATAGAGCTAGTGGAGTATTGTTAACATCACCACATAATCAGAAAGATTTATTTTGTCTTGCAGGTCTATCAATTAATTAGGCAGAATAATTGAGAACACCTGCTTGTAAAACATGTTTTTGAGTCTGTGGTGTTCTTACAAAATATATAAACTGCTACTGCAACATTTAAAATTGTAGTAAAACATTTGAGTTAAACATTTAAAATAAACAAAATTACAGACAGTATCACATTCCTGCAAAAAGCACAAGAATACAACAAACTACAGCAACAAGAGAAAATTGAACCTTTGTACTGTCATTATCATTACTTCTGCGATGTCTGGTGCTACAATGACTACAACCACTAATAATGACAGAGGTAGCTAAAAGTTGCACTCATACAAGTAAAAATTGTATTTTTAAGTAAATGTGTTTACAAAGTAGTAATATTAAATAAGGATGCAAAAAGGACACTAACATGTGGACAGAATATTTAAAAAGTAATAAAGTATTGACACTTTAACAAGTACTTAATTCTTATAGTTCAAGTTAAAGGACGGATATGTTGCAAACCATGTTGATAAAAGACCCAACAAAACTAAATGACTCCTGATGCTGTTGACAGCTGGTCTGACATTGGCTGCCAGACTGCTGACATTATGATAAACTATACGAACTACACTGACTTGGCCTATACGACAAATACACAAATTTTGAGCAAAGTCAAAGTCAAGACTCACAATTTCAGAGATGATTCATACATATTTTACAGGAGAAATACATATTTCTTTATAAAAGTATAGGGTGAGACATGGAATGAAGAAAGCTTGACCTGACCTGTATTTTGGGACATATTCCATAAATATAGTTCTGCTGCAACAATTACTTGCATGTATCAAATTCCTGACTGAAAATAATACTAATAAATTCAACATCTATTTCTGTTTTAATTTTGCTAAAAGCGACAGTGCTGTTTTATAAAAATTTGCTTAGCCTTTTTATTCAAGATATATATGTGACCTACTTTTTAAAGATTTATGTCTTCTAGAGTAATTGCACACATTTCTCATGATCTTGCTTGTACTGCCAACAAAGCAAGGCAAGTTTATTTATATAACATATTTCAGGAACAAGCAAGTTCACAGTGCTTTTCATAAATCATTAAAAGCAGAGAAACACACAGTGAAAGGAAAAGAACTGAGAGTTGCTGTTTGTTTCAGATATGTGGAGGATCAAAAATAAACACTGCTTCCCCTAGTTTAGTTTCACTCTGGGAACAGAAAGAATACCTATCCCAGATGACCTGAGAGATCTGGATAGTTTATAATCTAGCAGCAATCACAAAATGTATTTTGGCCCTAATTTAGTGCTTAAACCAACTGTAGTATTTTAAAATAAATGACAGATAGGAAACCTTTGTAAAGACCTTAGAACTGGATTAATCTGATCCAGGTTCTTGGTCTTAGCAAGGACATGAGCAGCAGCTTTCTGATTCAGCTGGAGCTGTCTGATCAACCTTTACAGCTGTAAAGTGTACCTATTATAACTGCGTGGACATAAGTCCTTTAATGCTTGATATGTTCTTCAGCTGATAATAATCTGGCTTTACAATTGCCTAAATGTGGATGTCGAAATCCAGGTCTGAACAGGTAATAACAACATACTCTTTATACAACCTGAACAGCAATAATGTAGCAACGCAGTTTAGCTTCCAAAATACGTAAGTGTTAAGTTACTATTAAAGTAGGCCTTGTATACTGAGTGCCAGAGACAAGGAAGGAAGTACAGAATATTTAAAGACAGGCTGTCACATTTGTGAAAAAGAGGTATGGTGTGCTCAGTGACTATCTTTGTCATTAAAAACTCAAGAGCAACGCAGGTGTTCTTCAAGAAGAGGGTAATCACCCTGAAGGAAAAACAAACCTCAGGTACTCATGTGGAGCAGGAAAGAAGCACAAGGATAGTTTTAAAGCCTTTATTCATATATAAAAGCTTTTTGACGTAATCCTAGTCTTTTTCTCCTTGCTTCAGTCAGATGTGTAATTACCTGTAGATTAACTAGGATTAAGTTTAAAAGCCTTTTTAGCTTTTTAACGTTGTCCTAGTTTTTTTTAATTTCTACTCTACACACAAGTGTCTGAAGCTTGTTTGTCCTTCCACTTACATTATTTGTAAGTGGAAGTTGACAGTAAAAAAATAATGAACAATAAAAGTCAAATTAACTTAGCATTTTCCTTAAAAGGTATCCTGTATTGTTTTCTTGTATACACAAACTTGACAAACATGTTTATGCCTGAAGCTAAACAAACATGATGAATACATTTCAACAAGTATTGTTAAAAATATATTTTTATTTTCATAGTCTTGCATATGAAATATGCATATTGTGTTGCATTGCTGTTTTTGTGCATTGCTGTTCATAGAGTGTATGCATTACACAGTTTTATTTATAGCTACCTGTAGACAACAGTGCTAGTACAGCATTTGATGAGGACCTAAATGAGGACCTTCTCATGAAATGTTGCTTCATAATAACAGTTACTGATCTAAAATTCCACTTAGTACTGTCATTCTGTCAATAACTTACCCAATATTTAATCTGTGCTATAGCATTAAAATTTGTCACTGTGTGTTTTTTACAGAGGCAGGTGTGGGCAGGCTGTTCAGGTTCAGGTGATTACGTGGAGCTGCTGGGAGGGAATGGGGTAGACACGTCTAAAATGTTCCCTGTAGCTGATCTCTGTTTCTCTCTCAGTGGGCTTGGTGAGTTTCAGTTTACCTGCAGTGTGTTTTTGTGATGTTCACTGTCTAACAGGTTTTCAGCAGAGCAGAGAAGTTCACTTCACTTTACCCTACTATTAATGCTAGTAATATGCTTTGTGGTGTAGAGTTAAGTTGGTTTCATACTGCATTTAAAATCCAAACAGATTTTGAAATCAGGTTGGATTGCACAGAAGGAAAACCTTCACAGATGTTCTCTCTAAGCTCAAATATGGGAGAAATGCGGATAAATTGTCCTAAAATTACTGTAGTCTGAGCCCTGTTATCTGCTTTAGAAAAAGAGTTGTTGTCACCATCTGTCCATTAGCTCAAATATTAGTCAGAGGCTGGTTAGCTAAGTTTAGCAAAAAGATTAGATAGATAGCTTGGCTCAGTCTGACAGTAATCCAATCTGCCCATCTGCATTTATAAGATTACCAATTAAAATATTTAATTTGTTTTGTTCATGGAAAATTCTAATTATAATGAAACTGACACATTTTAAGTGGGGTTATGAGACTATTGTGGCTTTATCTTAACTGGTTACCACTGAAAACTTATTATACCTAGCCAGCAAAAAAACAGACATGCCACATGAAAGCTCCAATAAACAATAAATAGTCATTCCACCATCTTTTGTTTCTTTTTAAGAATATATCAACCAGTGTTTATTAAACTAGCTGCTTGTTTGCCATTTTAGTGCGAAACTAGCCTCACTAGCTGCTGGTTGTAGATGCTCTCATGTGACTTTCTACCAGTGACTAAGCATCACTAAGTATGCGTCCCAAATGTCAAACTGTTCTGTCTGTTCTGTTTAATAATTGTCCTGCAGCTGAACCAGAATTACATTGTTGCCCATAAAGTTTGAATAATTTTGTTTCCAGACACAATCTTCTGTTTATTTCTATTTAAATTAATCTTAAACACTTTGGCACTATAAAAGACAAGACTGTGTTGTGTTATCTGATTCCCATCAAAACGCTTGTGTCAGGATTGGCCATATTTGATATTAGTGACTGTGTGACATTTGAAAGAGTAATATTGGATATTGATATACATGACATCACCTGTTAAACTGGCCATGGCTAAAGAATTTAAAGCAAGCCATAATGCTATTGTTTCAAAACCTGCCATTTTGATTAAGCGTGACTACAGTTTGTTAAGGTTAATTGTGATTTCATTTTCATTGTGAAATGTGGAAGAGATTGATTAATAATGTTTTGAGAAGGTATACATTTAACTGTCAAGAATGAATCACATTGTCACAATTATTCCAGGAAAGAGATTGAGCTTATTCCAACTTTATGGGCAACAGTGTATAGCAGTGAAACCGTTTCACTTGAAATTTTAATATTTCAAGTACATCTCAATGCATACCAATAATAAAATATTTCACCATGATATTCTCCTATTGAATATAGTACATTGCACTTCATAGACAACACAAGAGGAAGAGAATTTTAATACAAATCATTAAGATCAGTCGATTTATACACTTGTCAAGCTCTCAAGCACAAATGCTCTGAATGAACTGCAGTGTAAAATATCTATTTTTTCTTTTCGCCTTTTCCTGTGGCTCTTCAGCCCAGATGAAGATTGGTTGTGATAATTCGGTGGTGAGGGTGATTTCCAGTGGGAACTACATCAACCGTGTTTCTTTTAAGTACCGGCTACTGGAAGGCAACGAGCTCCCCAAGACCCGACAGAACAGCCTGGATAACTTCTGCACTGTGGAATAACATCACACACACACACACACACACACACACACACACACACACACACACACACACACACACACACACACACACACACACACACACACACACACAGTACAGTACACACACACGTACATGCACACGCACACTTGCATTCACAAAATAATCCATGTCCCTTTTGACTGATTCTGTCAATAAATATTTTTTATTGTTTTTGTCACATATTTCATGTGGTGCCCTAATTGCATTACCTTTGATCATAGCATATTTATTTGAAGAATTATTTTATATTTATGTTATCAAATTTATGGATGATGGTGGGTTTTCATGGTTTATCTTTTTTTTTTTGTCTTCATTTATTATGAAATTCTGTGAAATGTTTCTTGGACAGACTATTTGTTTCCTGTGTTCTCAGTGTATATCAGTTTGGTATTCTTTGGGAGGTTTTTACATCCCTGCTGTAACTTCTGTTTATAATGTCTTGAGAAATAAATATGACTTGCATGATGAAGCACATTTTTAATGTTCTACTTTTGTGAGTCACTCTTTTTATGAGTCTTTTCCCATTGTTCATGATCTCTTTGTGTTTGTTTTAATAGAAGGCCTCTGCAAGATCCATCCATCCATTTATTTTGTGCTGTACTTTTCAATGTTTATCAGGCTGAAGATTTATATTGTAGCAAAACTATATCACATTCATGTGAAGGAAGGGAGACTTTCAAGATGGCAGGAAGATACAAAGCTTGCTTTTCTGTAAATCACATTTCATTAATGATGTGTGGTTGTGAGAAGTACTGCATTGTCTGGCAAAATCAAAAGCATCAAATGAGGAGTTTCATTTCTGCAGTACATGCTAAAATTATTTATTTCCACAGAAGAAAAAGTGAACTGAGAAAAAGAGCTAGCCCCGAATGTAAATCACAGTCCCCACTTTTGAATACAGTACCGGTAATGTGAATTTTAATGCATGGACATAAATTCACAGCTTTTATAAGCCAGCTGCCTAATTCTACTTCACATATTTGCAGTGTAGCCAGAGAAAACATAAACGATATGAAAAATGATAATGCGTTTATGTGTATTCCACTGTATCAAAATATGTCCTTGGCAATCAGTATCGCACAGTGACTCATGTAGAATCTCTTATTTCTTGTAATCCAATCTGTTCCAGAGAAAAACTCTGAAATGGTGCTCATTGGGATTGATCACTACTCAATATCATCAATGAAAAGGCTCATACTGAAATAAAAACACACCACAATGTTCTAATTGTGTTTATACAGATTTGTTTATGACCCCTCTCCATCATTGGACTATTTAGCCTTGATCTCTTATATACTGTACAGCATAGATCCTCAGTCTGAATAAATGTGCAGCTCTTAATGGGATTATCCCACAAGCCTCAGTGCTCTTATTCTCCTCAACATCCTTTTGACTGGCTCGCTTTTGATCTTCTCCTTACGTAGAATTAATCTCAAACCTGTTCAACCATGATGATTCAATTAACCAGCGGATGTCTTTTTTCGCTCGATGTGTTGCAATTTTCAGTCTTCATTAGAGAATGAAATGTACTTTGGATGGCATTGTAGGAAGATGAAGTCTGATTATTTGTCGCTAGTGTTGGACACAGGCAGTCTTGAATACTCTGTAATGTATTTATAGTGGCCTGAGGTGGTAAACTGTAAATGAGTTTGTCACTTGTCAGGGCCAAAAGGGGTCACGTGTCTTTGTGAATGAGATGTGACCCTGCACAGAATTAGACATGCTTGTGTTACTATTAGCACTAACGTAACAGCAAGAGGAAATTATGTTTATTCAAGATATTATACACAATGAACTGGTAATTGAATAAACCACACTGCTTCTCTGTTTCACCCTTCTCTCTATTTCTCTTTTCATATATATATATATAATATGATAATATATATCTACTGTATGTCTGTTATATAGACACAAAGCATGTCAACAAAAATTGTGTCTTTTAATAAAAAGCATGAACCTCATTAGTGGATCACTGGTATCAAAATGACCCAATACTCAAAATTTCTTATGTATGGAACCAATCAATTTTAAAGGAATAGTTCACCAAAAATTAAATTCATCATTCATTATTATTGACTCACCCTCATGCTGGTGAACACTCTGCAGTAGTCTTTTATTCCTCAAAGTGCAGTTGGAGATGCAGGGGGTTTTCATCCACCACCACGTCCACCAAAATCTTTATAACAAGAGTTGCTGGTGTTCGATATGAAAAGGGCTATAAAAGTGCACAAAAACGTTGTAATATTCCTACATGCTGCTCGTTCGCTGCAATCCAAGTGTCCTAAAGGGGTAACGTCCAGAGTTTACTCGAAAACAACATTGTTTAGTACATTTTTATAACCTCAACAGTCCTACATTATATTTACCTGGGGTGCGCTCACAGGATTTATGCGATTCACATAAGCATCCGCTTGCATTACAGAGGCCGCGACAGATGCACATCAGTATTTAAATCTGGCTGTGAGCAGCTGGGCTACACACAAACACGTGGGACCTGCCTGCACTAGTGATATGAAACTTTGAAAGAAAAAAGAAAAAATGTCTGGTGTGTATCTGTGGCAAGTTCTCATTGCGTGGCTCCCGTAGTGTATGAACGCCTGAGCCTGCCTCCAGACAGGCTCTGGTAGAGTATAGCTGCTTCTGAGTGCATATAACTGACTCATACTATAGTCAAGGCTAATATATTCTTAAAATCAATTAACAATATGTCACTACTACTCAGAAGTTTTGGTTTCCTGACTTAACTTGTCAATGTTTGCATTATAATTACAAACTTGCTATTGAATAGCCACAAATTTGTGAGATTTTATGTGTATAATTTGCTGTGACTCCGGAGAAAGTAAAAACAATCAAAGTGTAACATTATGATATTATGAGTATATATTTTGTTTTTCAGCAAAGTGTACTTAGATGTAAGCCGCAGTAATAGTTTGACCACTGGCAGACAGTAAACAAAACACTAACAAGCAAATCCTTCTGAATTTTATGTGGCAAACTTCTTTGCAAAGAGTTTATTTATACATACAATCATGAGGAGTCTCTGGTCAGCTGATAAAAATCCAGCGTGAACTCTCCTGTTAGGTCTGTTTTTTTAGCCAGCAACTCCTGAGGGAAATATTTGATCTGACTCTTGAGCTGCTAAATTCTTCATGATATTCAACACCTTGTTGGTATTTTTAAGTATACGGTGGCATTGCTTTAAGTCATTTTATTATGTTTTTGTCTAATGAACTTGCTAGAAAGCAGTATATAAGATGATTGGTATGAAAAGCATCTGCTTTAAATCATGCAAAGATACATTTTCAATCCTTCACTTGTGAATGAAGTACCAAAGAATACCATTATTTGAAAAGAAAAATGCATTAGGTGACATTCATCAAAAAATGATTGATGAAAAACTTATCTATTCCCTCTACGCATGTACAGCATCTAGAGTTTGCATACAGATTATCAAATTTCAGTTTTAATACAGCAAAAACAACATAAACTCAAGTTTTAAAATGTACAGGCAGCAATACAATTAAGCAACTGTTCCCCTTTTACCTTGGCAGCTTGACTTATGTGAGAAGTTTGTCTGGCATATATCCCCATGATTTATATGCTTAATGGAAAGTGCATAAATCAATCAGCACAACAGAGGCAATAAGAATCTCCATCCATAAATGAACATTCATTGGTGTAAACACATTGCTTAACATTTTATCTACCATTTTATGTGACCTCAGCTTTGCAGCTCTCTTAGTTGCTCAGCTGACTTTTCAGCAAGCATTAAAACATTTATTTCGTTAATCAACTGACCCAAGAGCAAGAATATCAAAACAAATTATATACAGTACATTGTCCACATACTTCTTATAATGTAAGAGAATTTTATGCCTTACGGCATTTAAAAATGTATTTGTACTGTCCAGGCAACATGACAGTCATTTTGAAATTTCTGCTGTTGTGTAAATCAAATAAACAATTGCAACATAAGCATTTACTTGCATCTAATAATTTGCTCAATTAACTGATGACATGACTCATCAAGCTTAATTTATAGTGTGGAGATCTAGTGTGCGTGGACTCTTTTTCTGTACTGGCATGACTCATACTGTAGAAAATGTTTTTTGATGTGTTTTTTGGTGTGATTGTGTTTGAAAGATTCTCTGAATGAGTTGCAATTGCTTTGAAAATGCGAAGTAAATAGCAGTATACATAGATTAACTGTGTAGAATGGAAATTAAGAGATTATTTGAAACATGACGTTAAAATCTGTCTTCACATAGATTTATCAGTGATGTAGCAATATTAATCACAAACACCAAAGAATAATATAGTTTACCCAAACACATATGTCATGAGAATTTATTCATGGCATTGTGGAGGGTGTGTGGAGTGTTACTACTGTATATAACATGGAACCATAACCCTGTAAACATGTACAGTATCTTAAAGGTGCAGTCTCCTGGTGAATGTCTTTCCAGTAGTCATTGTGGTTCCCACAGCATGATGGTTAAACCATAGCTGTGTTGGTTGTTCTTTTATTTAGCACACTGTGTGAGTTTAAGTGTGGTCAGAGTATAATAGTCCATTTTGAAAAGATATCAGAGCTGAGAGTCACCTGGGTGTGGTCTCTATATGTCCTTTCAGAGGTAAATACCAGGTTTTTTCTTGTTATAACTTCACTTTAGTTGTCCATTAATACTAAACTCACAATATCATCCCTTCATAAATCACATAGTGATCTCTGAAGTTATGGCTGTCATTGAAAATCTTTCTGTAGTTTTTAATTCAACATATTGTCATTTTACATTTGTTCTTTCAGCACATGATGAGTCCCTAAAACACAATTAAAGTTTACCATTACATTGACAATGACTCTAATAGTAATATTGGATGCATTAACTTATTCCCCAGTAACACATTTTATGTTATACATTCATTGAAATAAGCAGTTAAAGTAAATCAGTCATTAATGGTAATTCATATTTATTTATATTTATATGATACAATGAAACAGACTCATATCGATAAACCAAACATATTATGGTTTGTTTAGGCATAATAATATGACATCTGACAATCAGTCAGTTACAAACTTGTTCTTGTAATCCTACAATTTTACAGTGTTTGTGTGCCACATTTTGTTTTCTCCTATACTGCCCTCTATTGCCTGATTTCATCAGCTACACACTGGACATGGTGCACAAGTATTTTTAAAAGAAGTTGGTATTTCATCAAAAATATACAGTAATACATAAGTTAAATCACTACAATTTTTTAGTTTCAACATGTTTAAATCTAGATTAAAAAGAATTTAAAAAATAATAGACCACAGATGTTGTTCAATGGTAGCAATATGTAAAAAGCTATACTACACATGAAACCATTAGAATAATTACAGATACACTGCCAAAAGCAAATCCTTCAATAAAGTCCACCATGATTTTAGATTTTAAAGTTTTCCATCAAGATGTCCAAATAAATCCAAAGTTCTAAACTGCTTTGAAGAGTCCTTAATTACCAGTTCACTTCTTCCACTTTCTAACCCTCATGAACTACAGCAGATTCAGATTTTCACAGGCTTTATGTAAAAGTAAGGATGTTAGGCTTCAAATTAAGAGTGTAATGATGGCTATGGGTGCTAAAAGGAGTGGGACAAAAGCTCCAATGTGTTTTGTTCCATTACACAAGTCTCCACTACAGCATCTAACCCCCACATCATAAACTCGGTCACACATATCACTTCTCATGCATTCTTTGTTGATCATATTTTCAGTCACTGTAACAGACAAAGACAAGAGAGACTCTGTGAAAATAT
>JANJYP010041440.1:0-10635 GCA_024605115.1 Rastrelliger brachysoma | reverse complement strand
GAATAAGAGAAGTCGACAATAGAAACAAAAGTGGACAGTTTAATGTGTTGTACTCTTTATTGTCTGCTTTGACAGCTAATTTGTAGTTAAATGTAGATAACCACCATCTTTATCACTGAAATTATTGTGATTTACTCACAATTAACTTAATGTCAGGAATTCACCGTAGAAGCTAAAATAATATACAATTTCCTCTTCACTGACTTGACCTAATGTCCTCCACACATGCCCAGTAGTGGGAAAATTACCCATTTTGGCGTAGTGACTAAAATGTCTTACTAGAATTTAAGCTATAGAGTCTAGATAGGTTTTTCTTACACCGCTATTGCTGCTTCTAGATATATTATAACATAACTTTACTTGTGCATCAGTGGATTTTTTTAACAGATGAATGTAGTCAAGTTATTCCCAAAAGTAAATGTAAAACCTGTGCATTTGTTTGACATTAAATAAAACGTCTAGGTTGGTGTGGTTACCTGGCAATAAGCTGTAGTAAAGCCCCGCCCCTGCACGATGAGGGTTAGAGAGGAATGAAGAAAGGACGACTGGAGGAGAGAGTGATTGAAAAACAAGAGCTGGGAGATGAATACACAGAGAAAAATGAAAGAGAGCGAGTGACGGGGCCTTGGCTAGCACTAATTGCGTTGAATTATTCAACTGACTCCAAAGCTTAGAGGACCACTGGAGCACTTCCTCCTCATCTGTGAATGTGTGTGTGCGCGATTATGTAGATTTGTGTGCTGTTTGTGTGAAGAGGGATTTTGGTGTGTGTGTGTGTGTCCATCACAGTGTCCATGGTATCTTGTCAGCGTCTTCTAGGAGGAACTACTCACTCTTCATTAATGAGAGGTGCATGGATATGTCAGCTTACATCACACACACATACACGCAAACACAAAAACACAACATATCTCACATTAACACAAAGAGACATGGCTGTATTGTGAACCGTCTGTTGTGGGCTGCCTGGTAGGCTGGGCAACATCATGTTCACTAACACCAAAAGACAGAAGCACACAAACACTCACTGATATTCAACGTGCGATCAGAGTCTTTATTAGTCATCTCCCATTGATCAGCTGCCTGCTGCATTTGCCCTTCAATGCCAACTTAACTTAGGTTTCCCATCTGTCTCTGTCTCTCCATCCCTCCACCTCTCTATTTTTTGGACGTTAACACGGTTTCGGTTTCACATCTGTCAGCCCGGCTAGCATGTGTCTCTCTAAAAGTCTGAAAAAGCTCAAAGCGAGCGGCCTCGTTTAAAACACAAAAGGATTGAAACGTCTTGGAATTTGTGTTTCTGTCAGTTTCTGTCAGGAACGTTTTATCAACAGGAAATAGACTCAAACACAGAGCAATGAGGCAGCACAAAGACATAATATCACTGTACACAAATAGTAGTAAAGGCTTTTGTGAGATTTTAGGATCCTTCCATACTCTTCAGATGTTTAAATCAAGGGCAACTCAGTCAGGAAATAATGGAGCGTGTTGATAGACAGCCCAGAACTGTAGGAGGCCTTTTATTACTCTCTCATAAAGACACTCGAGCACTTAGCTAAGACACAACGCAGGTTTCTTTCAGCCAGGATATGAAAACGTGATTTTTAAGTCTCTAAGGTAGAGTACTGATCTTTTAATGGCTTCATGAAATACTCTTAATGCAGCTTTGATCAGCATAGGGATAACTTGTTCAGAGTGTCATGATATGATCCTATCACTTGTAGAAATGTTGTCTTTTTTTCGAGCAACAATAAGCATTAAAGTTTCATGTAAAAGTTGGATAATAAATGGAGACTATGCTTTTCTATTACCTAATTCCACTCAGCCAGCCCATCAGTCTTCTCTCCTTTTCTGTCTCGATGTCGTCTTCAAGGTACAAATGGACCCTTCTCAGGAGATGTGGATTGGCGTAAGCACATGAATAATTTGTATCTAATATCCCTTCTCCTTTCAGCAATATAAACACACTATTCCTCAGTGTGTCACCTCTCTTGATCCCTTATTCTCTGACACTTATCCGCCGTCTCCTCGCACTCAATCACAATCTTTTTTTTTTTTTCTTCTTCCTCTCTCTCCTTCCCTTCTTTCTTCCAACACTCTACTGAACAGAGAGAAGTTAGAGAGAAAATGGAAGTGGTTTATCTCTCAAATCCATTATGCTAAATTAGCATTCAGCAGATCGGGCCAAAGGACACCATAATTAATTGAGAAGGCTTGTTTAAGTGTGTGTGTGTGTGTGTGTGTGTGTGTGTGTGTGTGTGTGTGTGTAGTGATATTGTATCACACATATTACAGTTTGCTTTTCTCCTTTGGAGTATGCACCCACTTTCACATTCAAGACTCCCCATTTACAACTATCCAGAAGAACCAATAATTTTTATTTTGATGATTTTATTAAACATATTCATATTGTATTCTCTGATGATCATACAAATTCAAAGATGAGATATTTTTGAAAAACAAAACAAATTTACAGCCTTGGCAGGTAATGTGTTACTTAATTGATCAGGCATCAAAAAATTAATCAACAACTATTTTGATCATTTAATAATCATTTCAGTCTGTCTCTCTCTCTCTCTTTTTATAGCAAAATTGTCAAATATTTGCCGGTTGCAGCTTCTTAAATTTGAGAATTTTAAGCGTTTTCTTTGTCAGAATGGTTGATCCACAGTTAATCCTAAAAGCTCAAGACATTTGAAGTCATCACTATAACCTTGAATACGTTTTCACCATTTTCCAGGATCAGAAACAGAACAATACAGTATAGTATAGTGTAGTTAATAGAGGAGAATTAGATAAAAATGTACAAAATATTGACCATAGCCACTGTACAATTAACTATTACAATAATAATACAAACTCATTTCATTCAGCCATTTTCTGGGAGTGGCTGTGGTGGCATCAGACTCGGTGAGGAAACGCAGACATCCTTCACACTGACAACGCCCTCCAGCTCCTCCTGATGGACCCCAAGGCGTTTCCAGGCCAGAAGAAATACGTAATCCCTCCAATGTGTTCTGGGTCTGCCCCAGGCGCTTTATTGGACATGCCTGGAAAATCTCCACAAGGGGGGATATAGGAGACATCCTAATCGGATGCCTCTACCCAAAGCATAATAATTCAAGTTCTGTTAATGTAATGCATCATGAGAGATCAATGATCACAGAAAAATATTAAATTATGGTGTTAATATAATGTTTATGTGAGGGATAGAGTCGATGTCAGTTAGGGAGGGATCATAGGCCTTGTTGATGAGACTGACTGCAGATGGGAAGAAATTGCTTGTTCCAAAGTGTTACTGAGAAAATAATTGGCAGATTATTTGATAATGAACATAATTGTGAGTAGGGGTGGGTGAAAAGATTCTGCATAATGATGCGGATTCACAAAAGTCAAATATTGATTTTCTCAATGTTAGTTATTAACGTGATATTGACAGAAATAATAAAAAAAAAGAAACTCACTTGCGATGGCAGTGCAACACCTGATTAGTCTATACCTGCTAGACACTTAACACATGTAACAAGTGTCCATAAACTAAGAACTGTGCAAAAATAAATCATTTATAGAAATTAAAAATGCTGATGTTGATGTAGAGGTGCTAAGTGCTAGAGATTCTCACCCTGAATCATGAACCAACTTTATTCACATGAGCCGTATCACCTCATTCTGTGATTGTTTTGTGAACACATTACATATTTTAGTTTCAAGTATTCAGTGTATAAACTGATATTTCATTGATAAGAGCTTCAAGCTGAGACATCTGTTAGTTCCCAGGTGTACTTAAAAGTGTGCTGCAATTTGCAAACACACATTTTACCGCTGAATGCGCCTTATAAGCCTCAAGTGTTAAAAGTAATGGTAAAAACTTTGCATCAATTTACACCTCACTCATGATGAAAAAAAATGTCTACAGATTAAACTTACTGTATGCCATTACTGTATTCGGCACTAGACCATTATTAGCTTACCACTGAACACATTCTCACAATGTTTCGCAATCCTCAGGTATCTATAATTGTCCTTACTTCTGCTGTCTTCAGATAATGAACAGCAGTGGGGTGGACAAAGCCAAATGCCAACTGCAAGTTACTCAGCAGACTCACATACACAGACGCTTTTAACCTCCCAGCGGGCAGGCTGAGGTGCATGTAGGCACATTAACTCAGAAATGCACTTACGTCAGAAGACCTCAGATGAGACAGGATTCCACATTTTAGAAGCATATGCTCCCTAAAAATAAATTCATGCTACCTTAAAAATTGAAAGAGGGGCCATGTGTGTGAGTCTTTCATTCTAGTCAGAATGAGTACTTTTGCTTATTTTCTGCAGTCTTGCATTTCCTGTCTTTGCTGCGCAGTCCTTTCAGTGCTGGAGTGTATCTCCATCCAACCCTGCAAGATACGCTGCCACATGAAGTAAGCAGGAATCATATTGTAATATTAGAGCAGCGTTACATGTAAATACAGTTAAAATCAGGATTTTATTGGCATACTGAATAGGTTAGCTACTCATTTTTTTTTTTTTTTTACACAGGGGCTCACTGTTTACTTTCTGTCTCACTATCTGTTCGTCTGGGGATTTGTCAGTTGTCTCAGCTTTTTCAGGTGGCGCTGAGGACACAGGGAAGTGAGAATGAGGAAGGGAGGCAGAGGAGACTGTACGGGGGGGGGGAGGGGGAGGGAATGTGCTATTGGATGAACAGGGTGGTTTTGTGTCTTTTGTGACACTACATGTGTAAAAAAAAAGGGATGGAGGGACACTATCTGCTAAAATGACAGAAGCACAGGTACCAGTAGATATTTCCTTCCTTTGGCAGCTTAAATAATAGATGTATGAGTTAAGGAATGATGGTAATGGACAGTGTTGACATGACACAGCACTACTTCTAGATGTAATCTTAAGACAAAGGTGAGGTATCTTTGGCACAAAGCTTGTGTGATACCTTTTCTTGAGACCCATCCACTAGTTTAGGTGTACTGAGATCCATTTTAAGAAAGTTACAGTGTGAAGCTGCCACCAGGCACTGTGACACTGTGTCACCATCCACCGACTGCAGATTTATGAAAACCAAAGAAAAACTTTGCACAGTCAGAAATTTAAGACTGCTGCTACGGTCAATGGCATGGGATACATTTACATTTGTGCAGTTTTTTTTTTTTTTACTCATACTCCTTCTTAAACCAAAAATATTCTGAAGTGTATATGCCTTTGCTGCATTTTCAGGACATGAGCTGATGACATGCCTCCTCTACTTCCGTTTACATTTTTCCTATTTACATCGTAGCGCTTCAATTCACCACACATTTAGCACATCATCTAACAGCCTCAAATTGATATTGTACAGTCTGATACAGATTACAGCCTGAGATTTTATTTGACCATCTCACACAGTGTGTAATAAACTTACACAATCATTGCTGCACGGCATAAAGGCGCCTTCACACTTTGCTCCAATTTCATACTCCGTACTTCCTGTATATAATTTACCCTATTATATGAATTGCTGTACTATACTATGAATGTATTTTATAGTCATGTACTTTTGTGTTTTCAAAGGTATATTTGCAGCTTTGAGTGGCTCCTTCTGTTCCTTTGTGCATTGCCATGTTGGAAATATTATTGCTCAATAGTCTGTTCAAAAATAAATGGCAATAAAATATATGTATAGCTTATTTGAGTATGCTGAGTTTAGTTACTTTTTCCCATACACACGAGTCGTGTGACACGACACATACTGTAAAATCTGCTTAGGATCAGTGTATGAATGTAGAGTTAGGACACAGCTTTACACATATCCAGCTGTATGTTTCAAGGCTTGTTTTCCTCCTTATCCCTTTTCTATCTCCTTTTCTCCTTTCCTTTTCCAACCGCTCCATCTTCTTCTCACTTCTCCACTCTTCTCATTTAACACCCCAAGAATGATACTCAAATGAAATTACAACTTGCAGAACATGTTTGTTGGAAGTCTTGACTGTATATAAAATCCAATTCTGGGATTCAATCTCGTCCAACAAGCACTAGAGTAGCATTGGCATTCCAGTTGTTTTGACAACACTGATGGATATCTGGATGGAAATATGGAGGAGGAGGGCTAAATGGATGCAAAAGGGTGATTAGAGGGAATGATGGAGATGTGCATTGGATTACAGATGGATGGATGGATGGATGAGGGGGAGACAGGGTGTGTAACTGCACCAGTGAAAAATGGGTTAAGGCAGCAGAGGAGAGAGGCAGGGCGAGACAGAAGCGGAGAGAAAGCTTTTTGCAACCTGCCACCAGAGACATCACAGTTTTTCTGCTCAGGGGGTTTTCACTCGTTAGGAAGAACAGCTTTGTGTGTGTTTGTGTGTGTGTATATGTGTGTGTGTATGTGTGTGTGTATGAGCCCAACTAAGCCTCAACATGTTAGCACCGCCGGGACTTCCTCTCTCCTGTCATCTTCTGCTCTTCTCCCTGACTTTTGTCTTAGTCTTTCTTCTTTTGATGTCACTTTTTGGTGTCATTGCATGTGCCTTTTTTCCTCTTTTCCCTTCGTCTTTCCTTTTTCTTCAACCTCCCCTTATTGCCTTGCAGTATGCAAAAGTAAAAAAAGTTTCTGAATTGTTNGTGTGTGTGTGTGTGTGTGTGTGTGTGTGTGTGTGTGTGTGTGTGTGTGTGTGTGCGTGTTTTCTTGTACCAGTGCCATTAGGTCCATATCCTTTCCCATTGCACCTGAGCACCTCTGACAGGCTGTGAACACTCAAAGAAAAAGCTTCACTGTCAATAATGGATTAAGCAACATGCAAAAAGGAGTGTAATGTATAAGGGAGAGGATGAGATGAATAAAAGAATAGAAGTGGGTTTGGTTTTTTTTTTTTGTTTGTTTTTTAGTAGTAGCTGCCACCATGAAGAAAGAGAAAAAGTAACATTTCACATGAGTGCTGCTGAATATTGAGTGACAGAAGCAAGGGAGAAGGGAGGCAGATAGGGAATAAGTTAGTGTTTGATGTTCCCCTAAAGAAAATGATATCAGGTAACTGTCTCGAACAAGCTTCATGCCACTGAGTCGGGACTATTTGTCAAACATCAAAAAATGCACAGAACAAGGAAGGATACCTGGGCTTGGAGGGTCATGGCACTTCAAGAGATGAGAATGAGATGGACTGTGACAGGCAGACAGATAGATAGACACGCAGAGCAGACATGGTACAAAATTGGTTGGTGGGAGGTAAAATTTACTCTAGACGCGGGTCACGTCAAACAAGGCATCGCAAAGACAAATTGCATTTTTCTAACACCTCAGCCAGACTTCGGCAGGTTTAGTACGCCGAGCAGCCTGGTTTTATGAGAGCTGAAACTTTATTTGAGAGATGAATTTCCACTCTCCTTCTAATNCTCTCTCTCTCTCTCTCTCTCTCTCTCTCTCTCTCTCTCTCTCTCTCTCTCTCTCGTTCACTGTGTGCTACACAATCTCTTCAGGTTATGGTAGAAGTGATCAATAGATGGAAAAGCCTAAAAACAAAACTGTGCACTGCTTTTGCATTGCGTTGATTCTCTTTTTTTTTTTTTTTTTTTGTACTGTGAGTGTGATTGTAAAAGTAATTTTCAGCAAGCACAAGTCCAAATGTTTGTGTTAAAAAGAACAAATTACATTAATTAAGCAGTCACTCTTCTAAATTATGTAAATATATTTCTGCAAGAGATGTTTTCCATCTATATTAGCCACATAGACAGTTTAAAGAGGATATATATCATTGATATGTCCAGGTCTATATTTATATGCTGGGTCTCTACTAGAACATATTTGTATGATTCACAGCTCTGAAAAACATCTGTATTTATCTTTTACTGGTACTTTATGTAGCCTATTAGTTTGGCCTTTTTAACATTTCTCTATCCTGATGGGCCAGTTTCCAGCAACCCACAACAAGCTACAGGGACAACATAAACACACACAAGTAGCAGGGTTTCACTTCTTTTTTCCAGTTCCTTACAACAAATATACTTCTTTTTCAAACAGACATCTGATCTAAAGTATGTGAGTGGACAGCTTGAATGACTCATAGAACAACCTTAGCAACAGAGGCTAACTGGACATTCAGGATGTGTGAATCACAAGATCTCAAAGTAGAGGAAACTTAGTAAAATGAGCATTTAGAGCAGACTGAAGCTCTGGCTTTATCTTGAGATTGACATAAAAAAAAACAAAACAAAAAAAAAAAGTTACATGCCCTTAAATATGTTTAAGATGTGTTTTGTGTTTTTGGAGGTCAATTGATTTCTGCTTTTGGTAAATTCTTGACAAATTACTGTTACTTGTCTTCATAGAAATGTGTCCTGGTTGTCCTTATTTGTCACATCATATACATTTTTTTCCTCTTGCTCCCTCAAGATCATGAATACTTGAATAATCTCAATCTCTCACCCTCTTCGTGACCTTTCATCAAGGTCATGTCTTCTGTTGTTACCTCCTTGTGCCTCTTCTCTTCTCCTCATGTCCTTTTTGCCTTTTCTGCTCTTTTGCTTCACCCCAGACCTCCACGCTCTCTCACTCACTCATACACAGACATATACGTTTGACCCTGAATGTGCAGTCTGTATGATTCATAAGGGGTTTGTGTCTACGGTTCATGGTTGNCTCTCTCTCTCTCTCTCTCTACGTTGACAGAGATAATATAGTTGTATAAGAGTGCAAGAAAAAGGGAAAGTGGCTTCATGCAGTTAACGGGCACTGCTGACTTCTATTTCAGTGAGAGTTGGGCCGGTATTTTTCTCTACATGTGGTTACAATTCAAATCAGTTCAGTTCTGTACAATTTAGTATAATTTGAGTCATTTCAGCACAGTGGGGATCTGCTTAATGTGATTCAGCAGCATTTGAAATTTTATGTAGTTCAGTTAATTTATTTTCTTTCTTTCTTTCTTTCTTTCTTTCTTTCTTTCTTTCTTTCTTTCTTTCTTTCTTTCTTTCTTTCTTTCTTTCTTTCTTTCTTTCTTTCTTTCTTTCTTTCTTTCTTTCTTTCTTTCTGTATTAACTACAACAGTGCAAGAAACAAACATTGTAGTGCTTATTTCTTAGCAACACAAGACATACATGTAACAAAAAAACCCCACAAGAATTCTAAAAGGATGTTAAGCTACAGTTTACATAAATGAAATCCTCTGAGATAACTGTGTAACACTAAAACTCCACATTGCTATCAATGCAAAACAAACCAAACACACCCAAAATAAAAACAACATAAAAAAAATATATAGGGGTTGGAATTTTAATTTATGCATACTACCTCCTACCTCAGTTAATGCAGAATAACCTGTTTCCATGGCTTCCAATTTTTGTCTGTTTTACAGCTGTAAGCCACCATGAAAAAAGACTCAGCTTCTGCAAACGCTGCCAGTATTCCCCCAGCTCAACTGCCTGACATAATGTTGCGTATCAAAGACTGTACACCATTGCTTTTGGCAATTTAACCTTCTTTTAAAGCTTAAAATGCGTGAAACATCGCCGGCACACCAAATTCACAAGCAATAAAACAGTCAAATTAGACAATCATTTTAATGGGAAAGGGGCATGTAAAACATCCTAAACACTTATTCTTCAAAGTCCTTCAGATTGATTTTTGTCATACAGATCTGGCTAAAATCTGAAAGAAAATAAAACAAGGCCATGTTTTCAGGCAATCAGTAGTGTTCGTAGCCTGTATATGACATTTTTTCTCAGCTGACATGTTGATTGAACTTCCCATGAAAATACAAGACAAAGGTGCTAAAATCAGAGGAGGGTGAAAAAAAAGAAAAAAAGAAACTAGAGGGGAAAGTGGAATTAAAAGAGTGAAATAAAAGCTTTGCAGATACAGTTAAGGGCAAAACCTCTTTACAAATTTCTTCAAAGATATGTAAATCATGAGTAGTTGTGCAATACNTAAAAGAGTGAAATAAAAGCTTTGCAGATACAGTTAAGGGCACAACCTCTTTACAAATTTCTTCAAAGATATGTAAATCATGAGTAGTTGTGCAATATGTTGAATCTATAAGTAAGATGTCAATATAATTAAATACTAAAAAAAAGAAGACAGACTATATAGGGAGCAAAAGTGAGACGTTACCTAACACTGTAACTGCTGTGGAGTAAAAATGGGGTGACAGACTAGAATGGAGGGGGGGTTAAGGAGGGAGATGACTCCAGAGATTGAGGGGTGAGAGAGGTGATAGAGGCATGAGATGAGAAAAGGACAAGTGTGTTTAAACAAATTAAAAAAAATAGAAAAAGACTTGGGTGATATGGGTAAAAAGAGCAAAAGGGTGTGAAATGGAAAGAGTGGAAAAACCGCCAGGAGCAACAGCAGGTTACACATGCGAAGAGGTTTGCTGAGACATCCAGCAGGACTCCTGTATAAGCTGGAGGGAAATGAAGCCTGATGCATCATATGCTTGTTTTGAAACTGCAATTTGCATAGACAAAATGGATGATACAGTGTATGCATTGGACACTGAGCTGGTTGGAATTTTAAACAACCAAGTAAGCCACTTCTTGTTTGATGTGAACGCTTGTGCAGTCGGGGTTCAATTTCACACAATGACCCCCGATGCTTAGATCCCCTCCAGACATGTTGTAAGATTATGTTCAGCTTGGAATAATAAAATGTGTTTGACA
>JANJYP010041429.1:0-16833 GCA_024605115.1 Rastrelliger brachysoma | reverse complement strand
GAGGAAGAGAGGGAGGGAGGCAGCGAGGGAGGAAGGGAGGGAGAGGTGTGGGGGGTGGGGGTGGAGGGTGTGGGGGGGTTGGCCGCGAGAATGAGGATGGTGTGATGAGAGGAAGAGAGAGGAATGAAGAGTTTGAAAAAAAGGTTTATAGATGAGACTCAGAAAGAGGGGATGTGGGCGAATAGAGGAAGATACTGTAGGAGAAACAGAGGGGAGAAAGGGGCATTCAGGGTCAAACCCCTGCTATTTTGGTAAATTTACACCTGTATTTCTCCTGGAGCATAAAAAATATGCATAAATCCATGAGGAGTAAGGCACTTTAGATAAAAAAAACAAAACAAAAATACCGGTACAATATATTCAGCTCCAGCTGACACTGTATCATTTCACCCCATGAAGAAAGACCCATAAGGGAAAAAACAAAAATGTCACCAGGTTTGATATACAACTATGAGCCGACCTCAGCTTGACCGTTTATTGATTGAGAGATGACTATTGACTGCTGACTTTATGCAGAATGTGAAAACAGGGAGCTGAATGCGGAGCATGATGGCTAGAGAAGGTGTAGATTTCAGCCCATTGCATCACCGAGTGGATGCAGTGCTGACACAGGCAGGTCGAATGAAAGCACGAGGGAAAAGAGTTATTAGTCAGTGAATATGTATGTTGACATGTGTGCCTCTGTTATTATACCATGGGTGGATTTAATAATAGTGAGATAGATGTTAATGGATTTACTGATGTGCAAAAAGGAGTTTAGATTAAAATGTACTTCTGGCCCTTAGATTGCTGGGGGGCGGGTGTTGTGTCTTATCAGTGTTGCCTTCAGGGAGGGTTGTGTTACACCTTGCCTGCATTCAATGTATTTTGTATGTATGTTCGCCTTCTTCTCAGTCCTCTATTTGTAGTTGACATGGAGACGATACCTGAAAGTGAAGCAGCTGTGCTTGTACTCATTTTTAATCATAGCTATGTGTGTGTGTCTGTGTGCCATCCTGCAGGTCCATGATTACCTCCGCAGCAAGTTGTGCTCCCTTTACGAAAACGACTGCATCTTCGACAAGTTTGAGTGTGCCTGGAACGGCTCGGACAGGTATTTTTCTAATTATAAATAGTTCAGTCAGTTCACTTAAATTAAAAAATATATATTTTCTACCTCAACCTGGTTTCATTTTATGTGTCAAAGTTTTATTTGATTTTTAGATATTTCTGCCTGCAGTGCTCTTTAAAGTGTTGTGATATTACATTTGAAAGATTCAACAACAGCAGCAGCCTTTTTCCTCCAGATAATCCACTCAGACTTCACATTTTCACCACATTTGTGCAGCAGAAAGTCGCTGACAGGGTTTTTCATGGATTATGCAGAATAACCAGCAAGATGCTTGAGTTTTGCCAAAGTAATTTTAGCACTGTGAGCACCACAAAATTTGATTAGATTTACTTCTATTGCATATTGGAGTAGCAATAGAAATGGATATTCTGCATTTGAAATCTTATGCAAGTGAAAGTACAAATATATTAATTAATTGTCATTCTCTAAACAATGGATAAAGTAACAAAAAGTCTTACTGATTATTACTAATTGATATTTTGTGGGATAAAATGACTGAAGCAGAAGTTTGAGGAGGAGTAAAACAAACTCACTAATACAGGTAACACAGTACTTAAGGATATTAACTAAAGTATAAATGTTTTGTAATCTGGATTAACTGACACTTGAAATTTGGGCCTGTAGTGATAGACATTTAAGCTTAGGTGTAAGTTCACCAGTTTAGCATCAAAAAAGAGAAGTAAATGAAGTTTCTATACTGAGATTGTTTCTCTCTGTGCAGTGTTATCATGACTGGAGCCTACAACAACTTCTTCCGTATGTTTGACCGGAACACCAAACGCGACGTGACCCTGGAAGCGTCCAGAGAGAGCAGCAAACCCAGAGCTGTCCTCAAGCCACGGAGGGTCTGTGCCGCTGGAGGAAAGCGCCGGAAGGACGACATCAGTGTAGACAGTTTGGACTTCACCAAGAAGATCCTCCACACAGCCTGGCACCCCACAGAGAACATCATCGCCATTGCCGCCACCAACAACCTGTATATCTTCCAAGACAAACTCAACTCTGAGATGCATTAATGAACAGATGTCGCCATTGGATACATACAAGTTTACACCTGAACACACAACTATGCCAGAATGTACACATTCACACACACACACACACAGACACACACATACACTCTGTTTCTCACACACCAGGAATATGCCTAAAGAGGCAGGAAGGCAAACACACATGATGAGAAAACACACATCTATGTCTGCTCAATGATACGCTCCCTCACCTCCTTCCCAGCCTCCCAGAACTGAAAGGACCCCGAGAGGGCTAGAACGGGAACAGGCTGGATTACGCAGTGGATTATGGATTGCAAAATTGTCTGAACTGTAGATTTCTTGATTGTTAACCTCTGGATTGTGCTTGATGGTGTGTTGATTGCTACAGCTCAGCTTCTGATGGGGGATGAACTTCCTCCTCAGACTGGAAAGGCGTTTACATTTTTGTCTTTATTTTAGTTCTTCTGGCTCTTTTTCTTTCTCCACCTCTTCCTCCTCCTCCTCTTTCTCTCTGTATTTGGCCGTTTGTGTGCTTGAGCAAAGCCTATTCTTATCCCCAGCCCACCTTTTTGTGTAATAAAACCCTTCGCGTCTACCAGCGGTAGTGATGAAAAAAATGGGGCATTTATGTAACTGGCTGTTTTTGATTTCAGATCAACTACGCCATTTTTTAACTTCTTGTTAAATGATCTTAACGATGGTAATTATGATGACAATGATACTTATTGATATGTGTGATGTGCAAGGATGAACTCGGGACCCTCTCCTTAACCCAAGTGCACCTGGACACCTCTGAACCCTTCAGGACTAAACCATGAACAACTGCTCTGTGTTCAGTGAGGTAAACATCAACAGTCCTTCAAACAGAAGCAGAATAATATAGCCAAAAATGAGGACACATACTCATACCTGCTCCCCACAGTGTGTTTCAGTCTCAGTGTTGAAACAGGCCCTCCAACTTCTTTGATTGTGGATTCTGCTTCTGGTCCAGGGCCGCATCATGTGCTACTTTGCCGTTAAATACGACTCAAATCAAGCAAAAAAAAAAAAAAAGTTAAAAACAACAATTTCAACAATCAAGCAAAAAGATGCTGCATGTCAAACAGATTGCAACTAGGTGTTTATAAATTGACTGACTGACTGACTGACTTGGCTGCCTTCTTAACCATTTTAGACCCAGCTGTACAAAGGCTTCAGGGGCCCCGGGGGCCCCTTGCAGCACGAGTAACCATAGATGACCGAGCTCTCCTACCTTTATTTGTGTCTTCGGACACTGAAGCATGTTTACCAGTGTTCGGTTCATACACTTACATGTACATTTTGAATGAAGCCGTCCAAGAATCAGTTTCTACTCTGTGAAACTGAGAACCACAATGAATGGGGAATGTTTCTGATTAATGTTGTACTCTAATAGAAAAAAATAAAAAAAATTAAAGGGCCTAAATGGTGTCTGTATATATAAACTCTGTTTTTGACATGTATGAGGTTTAGTTTTTTTAATCCATAAACGGACTGTGGACTCGATCATCTGTATTGATGATTGCCTCCAAAGCTGCAGCAGAGAGATGCTACTTTTATCTCTTCAGCCTTCCTCACTAATTACTTTGCTGATGTGCAGAATTGTTTATTTTTAGAGAACAGTTTATTCTTTTATTTGTCCTTTTTTTGGAAAAATGTGTCAGTTTTACTTCACATCCTGACCAAACTAATGTCGATTCACATATTTTTGTGTTACTGTATGTTGATGACTAAATTGTCAAATGGACAGTTATAAATAATGTTAATATGTTTTTTTCTGAATAAAGGTTTCAACGAAATTGCATCCAATGAGCGTACAGCTGTGGTTTTTATTGCAGCATAGCTATATAAACTATTATAACCTATTATGTTAATGTGCATGTTTATAGCTTTAATTTATATGGGTCTACATGGGGTCATTACAGTCAGTGATGTCTGCATAGCCATGTAGTCTAAGGCACCACCTAGTGTTATTTCACGGTTATGTCACCTTTAGGCAAAATGACTGGCACACACTACTGTGATGCTTACCAAACCTTTTCTGTTATGCCCCACACATTAAATTTCAGGCCTCTTTTTGCTTCTTATACTACCAATAACTGAAGGATCTGACAATAATGGGAGTCATGTGAAATTTTGGTTGAATGCAATAATATTCCTAAGAACATAACCTGCATATTTCTTGACAAATGGTTCACAAACAGGTAGTAGCAAACAAGATTTGGCTGGCTCACATTATATATTTTTTTCTTTTTTACAAAAAAAAAAAAAAAAAGATCTCCAACCATGTTGCTTCCCAGATCAGGGATAGCAAACTTCAGAATGACTGTAAATTCATAAATAAATAATTTTCTTCTACCATGTCCATCATGATCTTCCCTTCCTTTTGCACTCTGAATCAATATTACTGACATAAATCTTCTTATGTTTTCAAACATAGCATATTCATAGACCTTTTAACCTGCTGTAGCAGTAAAGGCACAGGAGGAACAGATTATGTCAATGCACTCTGTCATGATTAAAGTATTGGCTCTAAATGCTGCACTCAATAATGTTATTCGTCATATCTGTGTTTGACAAATCAAAACACTGTGAAAAAGATCAACTTTCATTACACTTCATATATTCCACCTGGATATTTGTGTCTCAGAGTATTGAAATGGTAAGGACTAAAATAAATAGGACAATAGCTACCATTATGTCAGTCAAAAAACACAACGTTTAGCTTTGAAAACTTCACTTTGCTGATGCCTATCTTGTCTTTAAGGTATTCTGCAGGTTTGCTCCATCACCATTGTGTCAGTTCATAAAACAGAAAGACAAGGTCAATAGAGTAACTAGAGCAACCACCAAGGGGGACTGCATACTTCAATACAGACAAAGGAAGACTGGAAACACAGCCTTTTCTATCAGAGCCACATTTATTTAGAACAGTCTGTCCAATGAGTTAAGGGGATGTAATAGTCTTTCCATTTCCAAATACTATAGTCCATGAACATATGTTTTTATTATTGCCCTTTCTTTTTTCTTTCTGTATTTATACTATATATTCTGACTTTGTACTGTAATTAAGTGGAGGGTTAGGTGAGGTGAACAATATCTGTGTTGCTTTGAGGGTATGCTCACATCTTTTAAAAATGCTGCTGTATTTTTTTTTTAATTGCTAAGTATTTTTTAACTTTTGTATTTTAGGGTGCCTTTTAAAATCTAGCTAGGGACAACAGATGGAAACTAGCATTTGTAGCTACCTCTGGCTTGTTTACAGCAAGTAACTTGTCTGTTGATTAATAAGCATTGTTCCTATCAAATAAACAAATGAATGCTTCAAATCTTGAAATTCTGAATTGATATAATGAAATTACTATTCAAATAAAAACTGCAACAAGTGAATGTTTTCCTCATATTTATGGGTCACAATAGAAAACAGTAGTGACATTCTAACTTAAAACACATCATCACTCAGGGACTGAAAATGTTCAGTATATTAAATCCCTGCACAGCAGGCATGAAAACGAGCAGAATAGGAGAAAGGAGTTAGAGATGGAACAGGAGAACACAAAAGGCAGAGATAAACTTGGATAATGGTTCTGTAATAAATATGGGCTCTGATGCAGGTGAGCTTTGAAAAGTAAAGATTTGCAGACATGACTTAGTTTGTTTTCTTTCAAATTATCTTTTATAAAGGCACTTAAGATCATTTCCTATACCAACCACTTCAAAAATGACTGGACATCTATTGTATAATATTAAAAGATTAAAGCTTAACTGCACTAACTTTTAGTGCAAAAAATGATTTATTATCTCTTTTTATACTTCTTTGTGGATCCACAGACAACAGTGAAATAAGAGCATTCAAGCTCAACAAGCAAACTGTAAAATGTAAATACTGCTGATTTTGGCCACAACATATGTCATGATACCAACAGACATACATGATATCGGATGCAACAAATAGTGTTAGTACTACAGACCAAATCAAAATAAACTCATGAAAACACGAGTGACTCACACTGCTGCGCATGACTGAGTCATAAAAGTGATGAAATGATTTTGACTAATGCACAGCTGAGGAAGACTGTGCATATTTTCCTTTAGTGTTAAGCAATAAACTGTAAACTTAAATCTAAAAACCTTATTACCTTCTGTTTCTCCCCTTAGTACATTTAATTTCATTATATTATGTATTCTCACACATGTTGGCTCAAACGCTATAATAATGCAAACACACTCACAGTCAAATTTACAACAGGACAAAAGACACAAATATCTGTCCTTCATCTAACAGTACTTGCAAGTAACTTGCCAGTTTTACTGTTAGATTTGATTAAGAACAGTTGAGTACAATCAATGTTCTTCAACTGAAGGTACTATTATCATTATCACATCTTAAAAATCAATATTTCATGTCTCCAAAAATGTGCTTTCAATTATGTCTCTCTCCATCAGTCCACCTTTGTCTCAATCTCTGTTTCAGTCTCTGTTTCAAAGTGTTGCTCTAGCTGCGCTGTTAGGAAGGGGTTGAAGAAGAAATCAAAGCCAAACTGCAGGGCGTTCTGAGCTGTGCGCCTCCAGTCATGTTCGATCTTATACTGTCTGCGGCTGAGCACGAGGGTGTCGCCACATGAGATGCAGTGAATGGCTTTCAGTTCAAACACAGGCCACTTGGAGCCTAAACGTCCCTCAAGAATAGTGCTGAACTCCACCAGGCTTCCTGTCTTCAAGTGCAGAAGCACATATTTGAACTCATTGCTCGCACGCAGTACAATGTCTTTAGTCGCATCTTCATCCTCTATGATCGTCCCATTCTTGGTCTTCCTCTCCAGCGGCATACCCATTGTAACTTCAAATTTGTATCGATCAAAACGTTTGATGTGGCATTCATGCTTGGCTAATTTTTTAAGTTTACAGAGGGGATCCATCGGAGGGGGTGCTGGGGCAGGTAGGGGCTGAGTCTCCACTGTGGCGTTCTTCACTTCATCACACAAAGGATACGGCTCACCATAGAGACAGCGCATCCAGTTCCCCACAAATACAGGTAGCAGGTTGATAACAGAGTGGGGCCCATTCTCAATGTCTGTCACACGGGCATATTTGAAACGTCCGGTCCAGGTGACACGATGACCTTCGAGGTGTGAACAGAGAATCTGAGTTTGGGCCATGTTAGACTCTTTCCAGGCCTGTGGGCCACACAGGTTGCTATACTCAGGCCATGTCAGGGTGGAGTTATACACTTTCATGCCTTCAGACCTGTAGACATACATCCAGCAGAAGAGCACCACTGCACTGAGCCACACCAGGATGAGCTTGACAATGCTACTTCTGGACAAGGAACGAAAAACCACGATGGGGTTGAGGCTGAAGCGGGTCCAAAGCCTAAGGACTACTGGCACAAAACAGATAGTAAGTGTCACCACCATCTTGACCACTTCTAGAGCAAGGAACCATTGCAGCAACTGAACAATGAGCATTGCGGCCAGGCCAAGTGAGAGTATAGGCAGGGCAAACAGGAAGAGGAAGTAACCAACGCTTGTGCGAATGAGTCCTATTGCAGAGGCATTATTAAGAAACACTAAACAGAGCTCACACCAAGTGAAACAAACCAGGTATGGCACCAGGCACAGGTAGGTGCCCTTGAAGCCTCTCAGTTGGGCCATACGGAAGAGCAGATAGAAAAGGTGGCCGTAGAGGAGACAGGGGACACCCAGGTTTAACACCACTACTTCCCCAAGAGGCACGGATATGAATGTCTTCCCAAAGATCTTGAGGAACCAGAGGGAGTCTGGCAGGAGATAAGTGAGGGAGCAGGCCCCAGAGAGGACCTCTGTGGCGAGGGCTTTACGAGCAAAGAGCTGAGCAGAGGCATGAAGACTGAGGAAGGCAGTGACGGTGAAGAAGAGGGCGACGGTGGCAAGTTCTGAGCAGGGGATCCAGGACTTGTCAGCAACAGGGAAAGAGAAAACCACAAAGACCACTGAGAGCAGGAAGTACCTGAGGAAAAAAAACAAGGCCTTAAATTAAATTTAATTTAATCAATTTTACCAACATGTATATATGAACTTCATTCACCTCAGTTTTAATGTTTATTTTGAGTTTCATTATTTACTTTTGTTTTTTCCATCTTGTGTATATGTACATAATAACTGTCTCTTAGCCATTAGGTTAAAGAAATTTGATTAAAAGCTTCATTCATGTTATTAAAATAACAAAAAAACAAAAACCTGCTTGAATCAAGCAAAAACTTACATTTGCTACGGTAGCATTAACGTAAAATGTGATTAACTCAGCAAATGAAAGGATGTTTACACATAGATTGAGGTAAATAGAGGCATGCTTACAGGTAGGGCTCTAAGTGTGTCCATCCAAAGTTGGTCTCAGCCTGCTCCAGATCAAGACCTGGTTCAAAGTGAGTCAGCAAGTCTGTCAGAGCCCGGAAATTTTCCCACGCTTTTGAGTTCTGTAAAAGTAGATGCTTGTTAATTCCTCTACTCCAAATCTCCAGGGGTCTTTCAGCAAAACCAAGAGCACACTTTCATATGGCTGAAAGAGCAAATAATCTTTGTAACTAAACTCTATACAAAATATGAATTTAATTTAATACTAAATGCAAAGGTTTACCACTATTAAATGTGAATTTAGTTGCAGAAGCAGAAGTTACCAACCTGGAAAACACGCAGTGTACAGATCACCATAGAGAATAATGAGAGGTAGAAAACCAGTAAGGGGATGAGGAAGATGAAGAACTCAATGGTGAGGTTGGAGATGATGAAGAAGAAGATGAGTGCATTGACATGATGAGTGGGGATCAAGGTACTGAGCCACTGCATGCCAGCTCGCGATGCCCAGTCGATGAGATGCTCCTTAATCTCCAACAGAGCGTAAAGGGGGAACTTCAGCAGCTGGTTGAAGCAAATAAAGAGGTGAGGCCTATAACATGTGGTAAGTCAACTCACTATAACACCATATAATCACTCCTGTCACAGAAAATTAACATGTGCTTCCGCCACACTTTCTCAGTAAAGAATTGAAGTTCTCTTTTGTGGATGATCAGCATTCAAAATTATGAAACAAAGTTAATAACATCTGTTTTTAGTGTGCAATCAATACCATCAAAATAGGAACATGGTGATCTAAATACCACAAATAGCATCATGATAAGCCAAATCCAAGCAGGCCTAGATAATGACTGAAAATATACTGACCCGAACTTGAAAAATTACACACAAATTTCATGACAGCAGGGTATTTAAATTATTTTTGGTATTTGTATAAGATGAGGGAGCGTATTGGTTATAACAACATTTTACATATAGCATAACATTTATGTTATGTTGGTCTGTTCTCATTTTTAGACATGTATGTCATCATGCAGGCATACAAATATAATCAAAATGCTTTTACTCCTAGGCTCAATGGTAGAATAAACTATACTCATGTGTGTCTGATCCAGCAGACTGAAAGAGAGATGCAATTTTCTAACTTAAACTACAAAAAGCAAAGGGAAGGAAGTTGTGTGGTATAAGCACAGGTACAAGTGGAAAAGAAAATGTGAAGTCTAAAATTATACATCATGCTGCTAACAACAGAAAATAAACACAGAGAAACAAAAGGACGGCTAGGAATTATGGAGACAGCAGACAAGCTGTGTCCTGACATACTAAGACTGAGAGCTACCCACCTTTTGGTGCAGAGGCAGTTCATCTGGATTTTTCACAACTACATCATCATCGTCGTCATCATCTGTGCCTCCTGCAGCAGCCATAACTGTTGACGGTGCAATACCCTGAGCGTACTTCTTTGTCATCTCAACAAAGTCATCCAGACCAACATGAGAACTGGCTAGAAAAAACATACAGAGGACACATCTTTTAGGTTAATTTACAAGCAAAATATAATATTTATTATGTTTGTTAAAAGGTGCTTAAATAAAAATGATGTATTTATTCCCCTTGGGTTACCTTATGCATGACTCAAATTGGTATACAAGTGTACATAATCAATCCTTAGTGAAGGCTTTTTTTATTGTGTGTGTTAAAAGTCATGGCTTAGATCTCACATACACTCGCTGGTGACCATCGTCTCCAGGACTCTCCTTTGTTTCTTGGCGGAGCTGTTAAGAGGGCCCGGGGAGATTGGTTTGCCTGCAGATAAAAAGGGACAAATAAGTCCCCTCAGCATGTTCATACTTGTTTTTACTTTGTGTAATACTTCTTTCATTCTCTATTTGTCAGAAACATAAAAACTGTGCGATGTCAGCATGTTACATGACAGTATATCCCCTCTCCATACCTGGCTCTGTGTGGACGTGTTCGACATTCTCTAGCATCTCAGAAACGGCCACAGATTTCTTCCTCTCTGGATTCAACTTCCAGTACATGAGCAGGGCGGCTTTCCGAACTCCTCTCTCAAAACGTGTTTCTGTACACAACTTCTTCACTTCTTCAAAGTTCTCCAAAGTGATGCCTGAAAAACAAAAATACATCTGCACACTGAAGATAGCACGCTATTTTCAGCATCAGGTGAAGGACGGTCTAATCAATTCCTAATATCAAACCAATGATACCTGTAGATTGAGAGTGCGCATGGGAATTTTTTTTGGTACCTTTTCTGGAGGCTAAGCATTGCTGCAGCAGCTTGACGGCGTCCTTGCGGCCCTGTTTAGCAGCCTGGATCAGCCACGTGACGGCTGTGCAGTGGTTCAGCTCCTCGTCTTTTTCTTCTGCTAGTGCCAGGAAGTAACGTCCCATCTGGACACACACACCCACACACACAAACACTAAGAGATAGTTGAATTTGCAGGGCAAGCATTACTGCAACTTAGGTGATTCGTCCTTCCCTTCAATATGTCATTCTAAAGTAACATTTATCATTAGTTGGCTGATTTGTTCTGCACCCACCATATGGTCATTAAAGTCAACATTTGTAAAGGACTCTTTGACACTGACCTTGGTCTGTGCTTTAGCATCTCCTGACTTTGCTCTGGACTCCAGATCCTCAAAACTCATCTCCTCCTCTGGCTCAACTGAAGGAAGCAACAATTTAAAAACAAGGCACACATTATACAATAGAGTGATAATTAAATCATTTCAAACATATTCTCATGTAAACTTTGTGGCTGTTGGCGATTTAGGTGTACAAGTACCCCTTCAGCAATTGTAGAAATGACTTAGAGGTGAATTCATAAATATGTTCTACTTGTAAATTTGTAGATTAATCAATTAGTTGGTTGACAAAATAAATTGCCAACTATGTTGTCAATCAAATAACTGTCATTTTTTTCCAGCAAACATGCCAACTATCCAGTTGTTGCTATTCTCTCAAATTTGAGGCTTTTCTGTGTCAAACATGATAGACTACATGTTTTGACTTTGGACTGTTGGCTGGACAAAACAAGACATCTGAAGACATCACACTGAGTTTAGTGAAATCAAAGCGGGAATTTTCTAATATTACATAGATAAAATAATCAATTAACTGAGAAAATAACTGGAATATTAATCAACAATGAAAACAATAATTAGTTTCAGCTTTAGACAAAAATATCTGAACTAAACATGAAAATGCTTAATATCATTCGTCCCACCTGCAGCTGTTATGGGCAAGCATGTGTGCAAAAAGCACACACTCAAATGTCTTTCTGACCCAGCTATCTGATCCTGACACAGTACCATGTCAGCAAATTATTTAGCTTACTCTGTTTTACAACTCCTGGAACCAATGGGCAAGTTCTTTCAATTTCATGTGTCTAAATAAAATGTATCTGAACACAGAATCCTTTCATTTTTCATGTCTGTAAACTAACAAAGAGAAATTATTTCTCTCTCTTTCTCTAAAAAGTAAACAGAAACTGGTTTGACTTTAACTTCTTTGAGTGTTATAAATATAATCACAGTTTATAAAAAACAACTTAGCTCTGGTTTTAAAATAGTTGTGCGTGGTTCAGATAAACAGGAACAGAAATATGGAAACACTCCAATTCACACAACTCATCAGCACTGTGGCAGTTAATAACACCAGCGATCCCAGAGTGTGAGCATGAGTCAGGTCCTTCCAGAAACAGCTCCTGTCCTAATAAACGTGTCCCACTGAAACTGACTGGTTTAATTATCATCTTCTTTAGGCTGATGACTTCTGTTACCCTGCGCCTCTGTGAAGCAAGAGCTGCATCTAATGACAGGTAATCTTTGTGATACTGGGAAAAAGACGGGGGTGGCAACAATCACTTTCCAAGACGCCCAAACGCCCACAGGCTGCAAATGATATGGCCTGCCTGTCTGTCTCAGAGGGCAAAATGAAATGTGATGGGATCCAGTAATTTCCATCAAATGTCCCAGAGTTCTCCGGGTCTGCTGTCCAAAACTAGACCCCTGACAGCTTGAATATTTGTTTAAGGCAGTCAACATCTACCTTAAACAAAGCTTTCTGCTTGCTACACTTCTTTTTAAATTTTTATTAGCTACAATATATTGTGTTCAGTTTTAGACAAGTAGATGCAAGTAGATGCATTCTCACAGTGTATTTTTAACAGCACAAGCTCTGATGGAAAAACTGTGGTCCAAATTAAATGACTATGGTGTTCGTTTTCACGCTTTCCAGTAATTACATATCTGGATGTCAATGCCATGCCAAGTCATGCAGTACATGAAAATATGATATTGCCAGAAGAGCTTAAAGATCTCCAGCTATGTGAGCTTCACAAACTGGATTTTGGCTAAGCAGAGTTGAAAAGATGAAGGCGAGACAGGCTTTTTTTCTCAGGGAGAGGCTGCCTTACATGCTGTGGTTGTCATGGTGACATAACACTTCATACTGCATATTGGGAGTGTTGGTTGCACTGATTGCTAGAGGAGGAGGTGAAATTGTACTATAAAGATTCAGCTTTATGATTATAATAGGTCAAATGTCAGAGTCCGATTCTCACCTGGTTCAGGTGTGGGAGGAGGCTGCAGAGGTGTGGCATTGGCTCCAGATGAGGGATTTGACGTAGAGGCTGCATTGAGCTGAGATCTTCCCACCTGAGAAGGGCTTCTGATGGGCAGGCGCAGAGGGGACGCAGGCGGTGTGGAGAGAGAGGAGGAACGGGAAGAAAGACCAGGAGAGGTCTGAGAGGAGGCGGGGGAGGGAGAAGGTGACTGTGTTGTTGAGGGTGTTGGTATGGAGAGTTTAGGTTTAGGTCGGTCTGAGGATGGTGTGGATGTGGTAGCAGATGAGTTTGTAGAGACAGGGCCTGTCCTCAGGGATGAGAGGCTGAGTCTTGGAGTGGATGAGGTGCTGGTGGGCGGTGGATCCATGGCTAAAAAAATAAACAGCAAACAGTCATAAACCACACCAGTGTGTATTCAGCGTATTTGAATATGCTAAGCACCTGTTCAAGGAGAAACAGCTGACTATCTGGGAATATGAAGGAGAAGGAAGTGACAGTGAAGGAGAGACAACACCTGTGGGGGAGTAACAGCTGTTCTGACAGGACAATTTCAATTTTCATTTCAACACAGCTCCAACTTACTCAACTATAACAGTCCAGAACACAAACATGAAGATCCTATGGGTGGTGGAGCATAATATATTGAGGAATATTTGGCATGAAAGTTAAAATAGTTGTGTGAGACTGGGAGAAATAATAATAGTAATAATCTCATTGGAAATAACCAACAAAGTCTACCAGGGAACAAGACATACCATTAAAAAAATCAGGCTTCTTACTGTGCTACCAAGGGTCCAGAGATTTATATTACAAAAACAACAACAACAACAACAACAACAACAACAACAACAACAGATGTCTCTTAAAAGAACTTTGGCAACTTTTTGTTTCCTGTGACAGCAAACCAACCATGTGGTCTCATGCAGTCTATTTTAAATGTTATCAGGTGAGCCCTGTGATGCTATATTGAGAAGGCGACATCCTTCTGATGCCCTGACTGGAAACGTGATGTGTCCAGCAGGAATTCAGAGGAGCCCCCTCTCTGGTTAAAGAAAAAACGACTTCAGTGACACTGCTTTCACTGTTAGACTGAACATGCATATGGTAAAATACAGTGTCCACACGGTGTCCAGGTCTTACTCAAAGTTAGCCGACATATAAAAGACAGTGGTAGATGTGGCAAGCAGCTGAAGTATAGCAGGGGGTTTTTCTTGCTAATGCTAACTTGTCATGTTCAAACTACTCTTATCCGCTCACCTTTATGACCTGAGCGCCAGTTTACTTTTAATCCTTGTGCTGAAAAGCTTAAATATTTCACTTCTTCGCTATTCGGTGTCCCAAGTCATTCTTCACTTTCGCTTTTGTAAAATCAGCCTCTATACTGTGTCTCTTCGTAGTCAAACTCACAAACACACACGAAGCACAGCCATAGACTGTAAAAACAGCCAAGTATGCCAGCTGCTTCACACGATGCCCCGCCCACCTCGTATTGTCTGCGTTCTAATTGGACAAAGATGAAGACTCGGGTTTCTTGGAGCATTTTTGATTGGCTTAAAAAGCGTGACGTTTAAATGATGTCCATCAGTCAAAAACAATCGACCATCGAAAGATTTCTTTTAATAAAAGTGATCTCAGGGGTATTTATTTATTTTATCTATTTAATGTCCATTGTTGTAAAGTGAACTTCAGTATTTATCTGTATCTGTAGTTATCTGTGCTAAAACTTTTGCTCTTTTTTGGAAATCATTGTTCGATTTGTTTTACCGTGTATTATCAGTTCACCACCAGGAGATGGCAGCACACGACATGCTGTGTCCATTCATTAAATGTGGATTTTCACTATTTCACTATTTTTCTTCACAGCAGTTTTGCTAAACTATTTCAAACATTTAATTTTGAGCTATTTATCTGTAACCCCCCACATGGCTTCATCACCACCCAGTCTATGTCACCACCACCTCCATCATACAAATGTAGGATACAAGATAGTCTCGTAGGCTATTGTATGACAACAATTGTGCCTTCTAGCCTACAGTTTTTATCACTATTGTTTAGATTGATGCAATAAAGGAATAGCCTAACCTATATCATTTATGATGATGATGACGATGATGATTATTGTTGTTATTAACCAGCAATAACCAGGTAGCCTAATACTGTAATCTTCCTGATATTTTCTGAGTTTTATTCTCTGACAACACCATGTTATTTGAGCCCAAACATAAGTTACGGACATGGTGACACACGTGGAGAGCAGCTTGCCACAAGGAGCATTGGAAAAGGAAAACACTGAAATTCAGTTAGGGGGGTGGGGGGCAAAAAGGAAAGCAAGCAGACAACAAAAGGACTTGCAAAGAGAAGGGCTCAGGGGAAAGTCTAAGATTAAAGTTCAAGTCTGGGAATGAGAGTAGATAACAGGGTGGGAAACAAATGAAATGGGGGCAGTAATTGCTTAACTGCAGCTGCACTGAAGCAGTTATGTAAATGGATCTCGATTAGTAGATTAACACAATCCAGTTGAGAGGATAACCAAGACCCTTACTGGTATTTGGTCTTTCACATGCACACATTCAATCTATATTAGGCAATCTGTCCTTTAAATGGGTTTAGACACACATGCTCACAGACGCAATTTTCATCGAGGCAAAACAGCTCAAGATAAATAGGCCTATACGTAATAATGAGCTTATTATGAGTCCAAATCTTTTGATTATTCAAATCTCCTAGGTAGGCTACACATGCCCCTGCCTGACATGTGCAGTTTTTTCTATGTGGTCATTACTTAAGCGATTGAAATTACAAGCTGGTCTACAATCTTTTTTTTTTTTTTTTTACTTCAGTCTGCATGTGATTCTGTATCCCCTCCAGAAATCACATCACATTTTCCAATCTCATATGCCATCTATGTCAAGGGCAATGACAGAATGGAGACCATTAGTTCAAAAATACACCCACCCCCTCATAACAGTTCCCTGTATATACAATAAGAACCCCACCCACAGGCTTCCCCAGCAATGCCAATGTCTTGCACAGGAAGAGAGATCTAAGGAGGAAGAAGAGGAGGTATGGTCAGTAACCATGGCAACCACAAGGGTTATGTGAAAATGGACATTGATTGCAGTGAAGATGAGTATTTCCATCACTAATGCAGCCCAATAGCCACTCTGACCTTTGAAGTTTCACTTTACAGGGAAATAGGTTGCAATACTGTATGTACTGCAGCCAGTTCACACTCTTTGTTGTGTATTTAATAAATATGGCTTACTGCATAGTTATAATACCAGCTTTTTTATGTTATGATAACAACATACTGCCACGATGTTGTACATTCATGTACCACATTGAGGGAATTGAGCAAAGAGTGGAAATAATCCATCTCTGGTAATGTTGTGACTGATCGGAAACATCCTGTATTCAAACCACTGGCACTTGCTACACACTTTCTACAGTAAGTGGGGAAAACTCAACTCCTTGCCATGGCATACGTTCCCTCTTAGCTGACAGTCCTATGCGTATTGATCTGTTGCTATTTTGAGGCCTGTAGAGAGGAGACAGGGAAACAAGAAAATTAAGTAACATAAAAAAGGCAGATAGGAATAGCCTGAAAATGCCACAATGCTGGTATTAAGATGTACAATTAAGATACACCTTATCATTATTCTAGAGGGACACTGTGTGCACAAAAGCCAACGTAGGCAAAAGAAAAACTCTACACACTAAAGAAGAAAGGGAAACAATCAGCAGCAATCCAAGACACAGTCCACTTGGCATATGTCATATGTCAAAAATTA